>CM060116.1:32183275-32333275 GCA_030522415.1 Channallabes apus | reverse complement strand
TTAATATACTGTATAGATTATTTATTAAGACACACACACACACACTCAGACACACACACAGGACACAGAGACATGATTACAAAAAAGGAAGAGGACTCACTCTCGGCAAAGTGCTGCTTCTCACTGTAGTGATGCTGATCTGCAGGAAGGACTGCACACACACACACACACACACACACACACACACAGAGAGAGAGAGAGAACCATGAAAAACTAACATCATTCTGCTTCTTCAGCTAAAATGAGGTGTGTGTGCCAAATCGAGTGTGTGAGTGTACATCTCGGCATCCTGACAGATCGTGTTGTGCTGAAACTCAGGAAGAAACTCGAGTCGATTCATCAGTCTTAGAAACTTAAACACTAACGTGAGCAGTGCATGATGGGTTTATAGGACCTCTGGTTCATACTGGTCCAAACTTAGATTCACACACACAGGCACACACACACACACAGGCACACACACACACACTGACAGCTCGTCAATCTCTTCATCATGGTAGAGCTGCTGCACCCTCTGGTGGACACGAATCGAGGAAGCAGGACTCAAACACACACACACGAATATTTGCTTGTAGTGTACCTAAACTAATGAGTCTATATGATGTACAGTATATATGACTGCTGTTCTACACATGCTAGAGGGCCAGGGTCGCCTGGGGCAGAGATCAATGTGCAGAGATCCGCAGAGATCAGGAGTCTAGGATCTAGGACAGGATGGCTACAGGAACCAGGATGGTGCGAATCATCAATCATCTCAGAGAGAGAGAGAGAGAGAGAGAGACTAAATACCTGGATGAGCCATGAGTCAGCAACCTAGTGAACGTGTGTGTCAAAGAGAGCGAGGGAAAAGAGAATTAATTTTACACACTTACCTGGTTCCCCTTTCTCATAAAACTGGAACGTGCCAATATCTGTGTCTGTAAAAAGAGAAACAGAGAGCAAGAGAGAAAGGAAGAGATGAAGAGAGAGAGAGTGAAAGAGAGAGAGGGACAGGGAGTGAAGGGGGGAGAGAGAGAGAGAGAGACAGGAAGAGAGGGAGACGAGAGAAAGGGAAAGTGGGAGACAGACTATTATTATTATTATTATTATTATTATTATGCATTCCTTTTATATAATGTTCACGAGTGCCACTTTATCTTCGCCTTGAACTAAATCTCTGTTCTCTTTTATTTCAGATAAACGTATTTATTACACCTTTTATTCTATGCTGTTTTTTATCTTCTCTCTTATTCATTTTGTTCATCTTTTCTTCATTATTTTCATTAATCTAAACAGAAAGGAGAGAACAGAACACGAACATCACCAGAAAAGAAAAAACGAAAGTAAAAATAAGACAAAACAGAAAAATAATGCCACAGAATGTTTTTTTGCTAATTATTTTTTACTTTAAAAATTATTACATTAATTATTATTAAGATAATTACAAGTGAAGTAATTATACAAGTTATATAGAACAGAAGAGAATAAAAAGATGTTTAAAAAATGGAACAGAATTAAGACTATACTGATAAAAAAAACACTAGAAACAAGAAATTAACTCAATAAAATTCTAATATAAAAGTAAATAAAAAGGAATAGAAGAAAGAGGGGAAAAAACCTTGAAACTAAATAGAAATGAAAATAGTATATAACAAAACCTAGCTCAGAATAATAAGAAATAATAATAATAATAATAAATAGATGAAATAAAAAGTAAAAAAACAAACAAAACTAAACATAAAAGAAACATCAGAACACAGCGATCAATTAAGAGAACAAAATTGTAAAAAAAAAAAAAAACATAAGAGAATGCAATAGAATATATATATATATATATATATATATATATATATATATATATATATATATATATTTTAAAAAAAAAAAAAAAAAAAAAAAAAAAAAACATAAGAGAATGCAATAGAATATATATATATATATATATATATATATTTAAAAAAAAAAAAAAAAAAAAAAAAAAAAAAAAACATAAGAGAATGCAATAGAATATATATATATATATATATATATATATATTTTTTTTTTTTTTTTTTTTTTTTTTTTTTAAACAAACGAGAAAACAGAAGAGAAAACAACAGACTGAAATAAAACAAAACACTGCAGAAGGGAAAGGAAAAGAGGGAAAATAAAATAAATATTTTATTAAATAAAATAAATAAAGTTAAGACTAAAATAGGAAAATAAAAAAGTTAAAATAAAAACAAAGGAAATGAACAAAATAATCAATTATAGAAGGAAACTTAAAATAATTGATTATAAAATATGAAATTTTTATAAAAAGTTCAATAATATAAAAACAAAATTAAAAAGTAAACTAAATTAAATTAGTTATCTTTAAATAAAAAATACTTAAAAAATTGAAGAGAAAGGAAAATTAAATAAAAAATACAATACTTCAAAAGTTATAGTAATACAAAATTTTATGAAATAAAATGAAATAAAATTAAAACGAATAAAAGAGAAGTGTGGAAGGGGGCGGGGCTTAATGTGTGTTTTAAAGAGAGGGACAGCTGTAAAGGAGTGAGAGCTCTGTTATATACACACATGAATGTATTACTCTGAGAAGACGGTACACTCTGTGTATGTGTGTGTGTGTGTGTGTGTGTGTGTTAATTACCTTGCACATTCAGACTGCTCCTTGAGGACCACAGGTTCAGCTCGGCTAAGCAGAACGCCATCAGATGACACAGACGCCTTCTGAAGAGGGAGAGATGGTGAAAAGGAGAAAGAAGAAAGTGAACAATGAATGTGAGAGAGATAGAGAGAGAGAGACATACACATCACCCACTAGGCAGTAACAGTGTATCAATCTTAGAACTTTTCATTGCAGGTCTGAACCCTGGACGCGCACTTGACTCCTCCAATCTCCCTGGATGAGGGTCAGGAGGTAGTTGGGGTTCCTGCATGCAGACAGCGTAAATGTTCTCCTCATTTCGCCTTTCACTCAAACTCAGTCCTGACCTTTTAATTTCCATCTGACACCTCGCTTGATTCAATTTGCCCCGTTACATTTTAAATAACCACCGCGGTGCCTGATTGCTTTTAAATAAACCCACGGTTGGTGGAGGTAGATGGAAATTAAGAAAGAAGGGCAGGAGGATGTAGGGAAGGTGGGTCCAATGAATGAGTGATGATAAACTTAATCTAGACCTGATTAAATACATGGAGAGAAAAAAAAAAAAAAAAGAAAAAGGAAGAATGAGGAAGTCTTGAAGCTGCGGGCACGAGAGACTCGCTAGCATGTTAATGTAGATGGAGACGAGCGGAGGGAGAGCGCGAGGTGATGGATTGAGAAAGGTAAAGGGAAAATAAGAGGGTGCGGAAGAGATAAGACTTTGATAACGACTCGATTTGCCTAGACTTTAATTACGTTAGCGTTTATATCTCAGCAGGAGGCCGGAGTCGCTCTGTCCTCATTCTAAAGCGTTTCATTAAATCTGAGATTTAGATTCAGATTGGTAAAATGTGGTACCGTTTACGTTCAGAACAAAGTCTGGAGTCCTTCAAGGTCACTTCAAGCCTGAAGACTGCAAAGAGTATAATCTGAATAATATTTAAGAAATATCACGAGATGGAGTGCTGTTGTACTGAATATCAGCGCGGCTGGGAACGCAGTCATAGGCATGAGGCCGCTGCGTGTGTACTGAAGATATCAGAGCCGTGCTGATATTCATTAACACAGCTGAATATTGCTTTTATACAGCGGTTCGACAAACATCTTTTATTATCCACAGTTTATGATTTGTTTGTTTATATATTATATTGTTTAGCCATGAGTGGCAAAGCTGGCGACAATTAGTGTAACTTATTGGTACTACTGTATGTAGTGAAAATGTGAGAAGAATAAACCATGTAGGTGGTGAACATTTCTGTAAGTCTTGTATGGTTTTGTTTATATTTCCACTTATTCCACTTTAGAGTAACAGTTTCTGGGTTAGAATCCCAAATAGTGTTAAATGGAAAGCTAGTGCACTATGTAGGGTGTACACTTAACTGTCACACACATACAAAACAGGAAGGGCCCTTGATCAGGGGTTAGAGAGCCATTTGAGCCTTGTGTTAGGAGAAAGTTATCTTTCTAGCCGTAAATAAAAGAATGGACGCTTCAAAGGCGAGTCAGAATAACGGAAGCAATTATTAAGGTGTCAAAGTTTTTTTTTTTTTAAGATAAGTTTTAGGATGACCGTGTTATCAGGTCCACATGTTTGGGCCATTAAAGTTGAGTATTGTAATAAAGATGGGTATCGTAATAAAGTCGAGTATTGTAATAAAGTTGAGTATTGTAATAAAGTCGAGTATTGTAATAAAGTCGGGTATTGGAGTAAAGTTGAGTATTGTAATAAAGTCGAGTATTGTAATAAAGTTGAGTATTGTAATAAAGTCGAGTATTGTAATAAAGTCGGGTATTGGAGTAAAGTTGAGTATTGTAATAAAGATGGGTATCGTAATAAAGTCGAGTATCGTAATAAAGTCGAGTATTGTAATAAAGTCGGGTATTGTAATAAAGTCGAGTATTGTAATAAAGTCGGGTATTGTAATAAAGTTGGGTATTGGAGTAAAGTTGAGTATTGTAATAAAGTCGAGTATTGTAATAAAGTTGAGTATTGTAATAAAGTCGGGTATTGTAATAAAGTCGAGTATTGTAATAAAGTCGGGTATTGTAATAAAGTTGGGTATTGGAGTAAAGTTGAGTATTGTAATAAAGTCGAGTATTGTAATAAAGTTGAGTATTGTAATAAAGATGGGTATCGTAATAAAGTTGAGTATCGTAATAAAGTTGGGCATCGTAGTAAAGATAGGTATTGCAATAAAGTTGGGTATTGTAATAAAGTTGAGTATTGTAATAAAGTCGAGTATTGTAATAAAGTTGAGTATTGTAATAAAGATGGGTATTGTAGTAAAGTCGGGTATCGTAGTAAAGTCGGGTATCGTAATAAAGTCGGGTATCGTAATAAAGTTGGGCATCGTAATAAAGTTGGGCATCGTAATAAAGTTGAGTATTGTAATAAAGTTGGGCATCGTAATAAAGTTGAGTATTGTAATAAAGATGGGTATTGTAGTAAAGATGGGTATTGTAATAAAGATAGGTATTGCAATAAAGATGGGTATTGTAGTAAAGTTGGGTATTGCAATAAAGTTGAGTATTGTAATAAAGTCGGGTATCGTAATAAAGTCGAGTATTGTAGTAAAGTTGGGTATTGTAGTAAAGTCGAGTATTGTAGTAAAGTTGGGTATTGTAATAAAGTTGGGTATTGTATAAATAAAGCTGAGCATTGAATTGTTTCATGTTCTCGTTCTTGTTTGCACATTTGAATGTGTACTTTGTTGTCTTTTATATATACACAAGTTACAAATTTGTGTTTACGCCATGTTTTAGCAACTTAGATAGTTTTGTTAATGTATTGGGTTAGTTTCGTCTCAGCTAGTCAGCTAATTAGGCGTTTTAGTTAGTTTTGTTCATTTATGTTGTATGTACAGTATATACCTGTTGCACCTTGGTCCAGGAGGAAATTTTCGTTTCACTGTGTATTGAACTGTATATGGTTGAAATGACAATAAAAGTCTACTTGACTACTTGACTAAAGGAGTTCTTGGGAGGCCAGCATTTCAGATGTGAACCAGACAGTCTGATCATGGCTCCAACTTACTGAGAAAAGTTTTTACCTTGATGGTATCCAGGCACTAATGAAACACTGGGATAAATGCATTAGTGTAGCAGGGGATTATATAGAGAAATAAAGAGAGCTTTTATAACTCTCCTAACCGTGTTCTGTTCAATCAAACGTCCTGGTTTGACTTGAACAGCCCTCGTAGCACTGGCTTTGCTTCATCTAAAAAAGTGATGATCCAGTTCATGTTAACATTTTTAAGAAAAAAAATGTAAACAAAATGATAACATGCGTACAGATATTCTAATAAGAGATATCATGATGGCATGAGGTCACGGATGTACTGTATATGGGGTCAGAAGAAAAAAAAAAGTACATTATTTAATTTTTAAAACCTGAATTACTGTATAATCATGGGCAAATTGTTCTGGTAAAGTGGAACAATCGCTTAATAGTGTAAAGTTACACATTTATGTTTACGCCATGTTTTAACAAGTGATTTTATCACACCGCGATGTTAAAGTCGTATGTGAATAAACACGTGTGTGTTTTGATCGATGGCATTCCAGAGCAGCGACGGTGATCCCTTGAACCCTTCTCCGATTTCTTCAGGCTAATTTTAGAAGGATGAGAGACGGGTGTCAGGTGTAGCAAAAAGCCTTCAGCGTCACACTTCAAAAAGCGGAAAACTCGCCATGGCTGCATTTTTTAATATATATATATATATATATATTTTTTAAAGTCTAATGAACCTTTTTTAGAACGGCTTGAAAATGAGTTGCGATGAAAACACACTCTACTCAAGAGCAGGCCTCTCCAGTGCGAGAGAGAGTGATGTTCATGCAGGCACCATGGTGTTCATTTACACACCCCACACACACACACACACACACACACACACTTAACGTCTGTCTTTCTCACACACGCTGGAAGAAAACAGGACTGTCAGGAACAGATGACACAGAAACACTCGTGTTTTTCACCCCGAGCGCACGCTAATTGCACCTTTTTCTCTTCATGCTCACAGACAGC
Source organism: Channallabes apus (assembly GCA_030522415.1). NCBI lineage: Eukaryota > Metazoa > Chordata > Actinopteri > Siluriformes > Clariidae > Channallabes > Channallabes apus. The sequence continues at coordinate 32,326,634 of CM060116.1, read as the reverse complement.
CTGTCTCAACGAGATGACCTTGGCACGGACAGAGAGAAAACCTGGACGTACACACACACACACACACACACACACCTGTTTGACTATTATAACTATCATTGTGTTTTTGTGTTGTGTTCCATTTCACATTCACTCCTAAATGAATAAATGAATGTAAAATTCAACGTAGACCTCTAAAAGCTTTTCCTTTTTAAGGAAAGCTTCCCAGCACCACAAGTTTGCAAGGATGAACTGCTTTAACTTTAAAGGTACCATATATTTCTATTTCTTTAACATGTTAACACTCCCTCGTAGTGTATATATATGTGTGTGTATGTGTGTGTGTGTGTGTGAAAAAGAGAGAGAATGCACTAAGAGCATGCATTTTTTTCCATTCCTCAAACTCCCTGATTCACTCCTTCTCCAAATGTGCTGTTTCGGTCTCTATGTAAATGAGCTACTACTTAGCCACGCCCCTCCAGAGAACTTCTGTAAGAAACAGGCTGGGGTGGCACGGGGGGGGCACTTCTTATATGAGGTCACATTAGGGGGGAAATCTAATTGGCTTGTTTAAGGCCCAGCCCATGAAAAAATGGAACACAAATAAAAAGCAGGGAATGTTTTTTTTCCTTTCTTTTCTTGAATTTTGCATAATTGGTTCCCTTTATTGCAGAACTCCTACCCAAACTACAGCACATCCCCAAAACTACACATAAAACGTTTTTGATTTGCAGAATCTATAATACAAGAATATATTCTTCACTCCATAAACGTTTTTGTTCATTTCTGTTTCTTTTCATATTCTTTTCCTGCCACTTCTTTTCTATCTACTGTCTGTATGCTAACAGTCAAAAGTTTGGACGCGCCTTTTAATTCCATGGACTTTCCTGATTTTTATTTCTTTCTACACTGTAAAACAATGCTGAATGCAAGCAAAATATGCTATAATGCTACGTACTTACAGTAAATCTGCTCTGTAAAGCTTCATAACGGCTCTACTCTGAGGTGATGGTTGTTAATCTGTGATTCCTGAGGCTGGTGACTCTAAATGAACGTCTCCTCTGCAGCAGAGGTCAGTTTTGAGGTCAGTCTTCATGAGAGCCAGTTTCATCATGGAGCTCGATGGGTTTTGCAAATGCAAGAACTTTCATGTTGTAAACTGTTAGTGTTATTTAATTAGGTAATATCATATGTGTTATTTCATAATTTTGAAACAATCCTGTTTATTGTTCTAAAATGTCGAAAATAAATCCAAACTTGTAACTGGTGTCTATTAGGGAATCACAGGGAACACCTGATACAAGATCATCACGATACCCAAGTGGCAATACGATTTGAATTGTGATTCTAAAAAAAAAAAAAAAAAAAAAGATTTTTTTTTTTTTTTTTTTGGTTACAATTCTGTATGAACTTTTGCAAATAATTGGCAGTGCTGCCTGCCAATGTGTGAATAGTTTAGGGCGCACCCCTTCTAGGATTAAACCCTACTTGAATAAAAAAAAAAAAAAAAAGGATTTTGTCAGTGAATACACGCATGAAAGAATTGAGATGTAACTGAACGATCTCTAGTATCTCTCTATCTATGGATCCACATCATCTTCTTAAATCAATCCTGCTTTGTTCCTTCATCTTCACTAGTTCTCCTTCGCTCACTCACACCACCCTGACTAGCACAGTGTTTTCTAATCAGTCACCCCTCCCCCCTTATTTAGCCTAAGGGTGTGCAAACTTTTGGACTTTTGGACAAAACATTCTTTACAATTTTGCCGTGTTTTTGCTGCATTGTTTGTTCATTTACTGACACACTGATGTGACTGAAGGCTAGCAGACGCAGCGACACCGGAGCGCTAATCGTCCCCCGTTTGAAACAGAGCGACACCTTTCCGACTCGTTTCAGGGGAAATTGGGTTTCTCTTCAAGCGGAAAATAGAAGATGGGAGGAAACGCTGAGTCATCCTTAAAGCTTCTGGAGGAAAAAAAATAAAGAGATGAAAGGATCCTCTTATGTCAGTAAACTTGTTAAGAGCAGGTGCTGCTGCTAGCGCTTTCGGCGTGCCGCTCTTATTCGGCCATTTTCCTCTGGTGAAGGAGGTTTTTTTTTTTTAAACAGAGAAAAGCGTAGACGAAATGGAAGAGAGGGAAAATTTTGTCTCAGGGTTTTCCCTCATTTTATTTAGACATCCAGGCGGCTGGGCCATGGCTGCAGATAAGACTTAGCGTGCTCAGCAACGCTAGTGTGTTAGCGTCCTCTGCGCTAACTGGCCTGTCACGCTAACTGGCCTGAAAGGTGAAGAGAGCTGCTGTTCTGCTGCAGACGCAATTTAACCGCCGGGATTTCACTGCTTTTCTACAGACATCAGCGGTTTGTTCCTAATGGACCGATGGACCGGAGGATGGACAGATGAGGGGGGAAAAAGGATGGACAGACAGCAACATCTGCAAAAGATTTTTTTTTTGTTTGCTATAAACTCTTTGACCTTTAAAAAAAAATTTATCTTCCTTCCTAAATTTTCTTCTTCCCTTTTCTCTTTGTCTGTACTACATTTTCTTTCATTTCTTTCTAGTTTATTTCTTTATTACCAATTCTTTCTTTCTAGTCTTCTCCTTCTTAATTCATTTTTATTTGTTCTCTTTCGCGCCTCTTTCTTACTTTTGTACTCTCTACCTGTCTCTTTCCATTTCTTCCTCTCTTCTTATTTTTATTCTTTCTTTTTTTAAATAAACGTATTTCTCATTTATCCATTGAGCCATTCTTCCCTTTTCTTCCTGTTTCTCTCGTGTCTCATTTTTCTACCCATTTCTTTCTTTCCTTCCTGAATTTTTGTCTTTCCTTCCTACTTTGTTCTTCATTTTCTTTTTTCGTATTTCCTTCCTACTTTGCTTATTCCCTTTTTTCCCTTCCTTCCTCGTTTATTCCCTTTTCCCTTATTTCATGATTTCTTTCATTATTTCCTTTTCCCCTTCTCTTTTTTATTTTTCCTCCATTGGTTCCTTCTTTTCGCCACTGTTGGGCCCATTTTTCATACCTTCCTTCTACTTTCTTTCCTTTCCTCTACTTTTCCTTTTCTTCCTTGGTTAATTTTTCTGCTTCGTTATTATATCTGCTATTTTATCTCTAGCTCTGCATTTCATTCTTACTCTCATTGCTGAAAGTGCATCTTTAAACTGTAAGTTTACATTCGCTTACAGTGTCTTTTGTGTACATCACACACACACACACACACACACTATCTCTACCTGACCTGAATCAAATTTAAAAAGAAAAAAGAAAAGGGAAATAGCCTTTAAGAGAAGAGCTGTGTCTGTTTTATCTCTGTCCTTGAAGACAGCGGCAGGTCGAGATCTAAGAAATGGACGGAGGACACTTTAGGAGGAAAAACTAAAGTAGATCTTGATTTACATTTAGGCATATGGCAGACGCTCTTATCCAGAGCGACTTACATTTTTATCTCATTATACATCTGAGCAGTTGAGGGTTAAGGGCCTTGCTCAGGGGCCCAACAGTGGCGACTTGGTGGTTGTGGGGTTTGAACCTGGGATTTTCCGAACTGTAGTCCAATGCCTTAACCACTGAGCTACCCCTGGCACTGATTTATTTGTTTGCTTATTAGTTAACTAGTGTTGATGCCCCAATTCTGATCGTATAATCAGCTGTATATTTCCACAAGCTGCTGTATATCAAACCTGCTCATTAAAAATATCTGTAAGATTTTTACGCATGTTTCTGTGCATGTTTCGACACAACTGTGACACAAAAAAACCCCGCAGTGAATGAGCTTCAGGCCGGACAGAAGCGCAGTCTTTTAGGGAAAGAGAAAGAGCGCAGCCGCTGTTGTAGTGGTGTACTGGGATTTGTCTTTCACTTGCTCCAGCTTCTTTCGTTTGTGCTCCCCTTTTGTTTATCCACTATGTCGGTTTAGTTCTATCCATCCACAACGTTTTCATTTGTTTATTTGTATTCATTTGTTCATATTCACATTTTGCGCAATTATTTGTCTTTCACGGTCTTGAACTCGGCTGATGCCGACAGCTGTTCTCTGAGGACTTGTGACTGGAGTCACTTAATGGTTCCGAACTGGAATTTCCTACAGTTCCGTATCTGAGCCTCCGATAAAGAAACTGGACTCCATATTAACTTAAACACATCTCCTGTTATACTGAACTTCCAGTTGCCTAACACACAGTATGACTGCAGAACCAGCCCTACCATCCGTTATCACCCAGATGAGGACTGTTGCGTGCTTCTTTTGCGATGCCATAAATATGAAGATAGGAACATTTTTAAGGCTTGCCAACTGTAAGTGCAGTTTTACACACAATTTGTGCGAATTATGCACAGATTTTTGCCAATGTGCATTTTTTTTTTGTTTCCGTTTGTATTTGAACAAATATCTGAAAAATGATATTCACACAAAAGGGACTTCACACAAACTTCTCTTCCCCTTCCGTTAAATATCTTCCTGTACTCCGAGGCAATAGAGACTTCAAGCGTTAGAGGACGAGTTAAGAAAGCAAGGAACAGACAGGTAAAGATGAAGTCAAGTGTTACAGACAATACGTGGAAGAGCCGTCATGTGGGGCATGACAGTGGTTTAGAAAGAGCCGCAGGACACGGTGGCGCCAGTGAACCAATAGAGACACACACACACCCCCAGACACACTCCCAGACACACATACACTGTGAGGTTCTTCGTTTAAAGTCAGAATGTGAAGACCGGAGAATGAGAGACAAGCAGAGGCGAATGAAGTAAAGGTAATACTATTCAAGTGAGGAAACAGCTACAAGCTACAGTGTGTGTGTGTGTGTGTGTGTGTGTGTGTGTGTAAGACATGTCAATCAGAGGCAAAAATGAAGATGGTCATTGTGTTGTGAGAATGATGTGACCAGAGGGCACGTCTGCCTGTCGAACGGCAGGAGAGAAGCGGTGAAAGAAGAGAAGTTTAAGCAAGGTTGAAAAGGAAGAATTCACTTCGATGGTCGGCGTGGGACAAGAGAAAAGAGGCCACGGAGAGTTTACGAGTTGAAAAGTTCACATGGGGAGGGTCCCAAAAAAAAGGTAAAAATGTGAAGATGAAGAAATGTTAATGAAAGAGACGTGAGGACGAGTGAATACAGCGTGACTGCATTCTGGTCGGGAGATGATGACTAATCTTCTATAACAGCAGCTCTGAAAGTAGCAGTAATAGTATAGTAGTAGTAGTAGTAGTAGTAATAGTAGTAGTAGCAGGAATATAATAGTAGTAGTAGTAGTAGAAATAATAGTAGCAGTAATAGTAGCAGTAGTAGTAGTAGTAGTAGTAGTAATAGTAATAGTAGCAGCAATAGTAGTTTTAGTAGCAGTAATATAATAGTAGTAGTAGTAGCAGTAATAGTAATAGTGGCAGTAATATAATAGTAGAAGTAGCAGTAATAGTAATAGTGGCAGTACTAGTAGCAGTAATAGTAGTAATAATAGTAGCAATAATAGTAGTAATAGTAGCAGTAATAGTAGCAGGAATAGTAGTAGTAGTAGTAGTAATAATAGTAGCAGTAATAGTAGTAGTAATAGTAGTAGAAGTATTAGTAGTAATAGTAGCAGTAATAGTAGTAATAATAGTAGAAGTAATAGTAGTAGTAGTAGTAATAGTAGCACTAATAGTAGTAGGAATAGTAATAGTAGTAATAGTAGCAGTAATAGTAGTAATAGTGGCAGTAATAGTAGTAATAGTGGCAGTAATAGTAGTAGGAATAGTAGTAGTAGTAATAATAGTAGTAGTAGTAGTAGTAGTAGTAATAGTAGCAGTAATAGTGGCAGTAATAGTAGTAGTAGTAATAGCAGTAATAGTAGTAATAGTAGTAGTAGTTATAATAGTAGAAGTAATAGTAGTAGTAGTAGAAGTAATAGTAGTAGTAGTAGTAGTAGTAATAGTAGTAGTAGTAGTAGTAATAGTAGTAATAGTAGTAGTAGTAATAATAGTAGTAGTAGTAGTAGTAGTAGTAGTAATAGTAGCAGTAATAGTGGCAGTAATAGTAGTAATAGTAGTAGTAGTAATAATAGTAGTAGTAGTAGTAGTAGTAATAGTAGCAGTAATAGTGGCAGTAATAGTAGTAATAGTAGCAGTAATAGTAGTAATAGTGGCAGTAATAGTAGGCGTAATAGTAGTAGGAATAGTAGTAGTAGTAGCAGTAATAGTAGTAATAGTAGCAGTAATAGTAGTAGTAGTAATAATAGTAGTAGTAGTAGTAGTAGTAGTAGTAATAGTAGCAGTAATAGTGGCAGTAATAGTAGTAATAGTAATAATAGTAGTAGTAGTAGTAATAGTAGCAGTAATAGTGGCAGTAATAGTAGTAATAGTAGCAGTAATAGTAGTAATAGTGGCAGTAATAGTAGCCGTAATAGTAGTAGGAATAGTAGTAGTAGTAGCAGTAATAGTAGTAATAGTAGCAGTAATAGTAGTAATAGTAGCAGTAATAGTAGTAGTAGTAATAATAGTAGTAGTAGTAGTAGTAGTAGTAGTAGTAGTAGTAGTAATAGTAGCAGTAATAGTGGCAGTAATAGTAGTAGTAGTAATAGTAGAAGTAGTAGCAGTAATAGTAGTAATAGTAGTAGTAGTTATAATAGTAGAAGTAATAGTAGTAGTAGTAGTAATAGTAGCAGTAATAGTAGTAGAAATAGTAATAGTAGCAGTAATAGTAGTAATAGTAGTAATAGTGGCAGTAATAGTAGCAGTAATAGTAGTAGGAATAGTAGTAGTAGTAATAATAATAGTAGCAGTAATAGTAGTAGGAGTAGTAGTAGTAATAATAATAGTAGCAGTATAGTAGTAGAAATAGTAATAGTAGCAGTAATAGTAGTAATAGTAGTAATAGTGGCAGTAATAGTAGCAGTAATAGTAGTAGGAATATTAGTAGTAGTAGTAATAATAATAGTAGCAGTAATAGTAGTAGTAGTAAAAATAGTAGAAGTAATAGTAGTAGTAGTAGTAATAATAGTAGCAGTAATAGTAGCAGTAGAATAATAGTAGCAGCAATAGTAGTTGTAGTAGCAGTAATATAATAGTAGTAGTAGTAGCAGTAATAGTAATAGTAGCAGTAATATAATAGTAGTAGTAGTAGCAGTAATAGTAATAGTAGCAGTAATATAATAGTAGTAGTAGTAGTAGTAATAGCAGTAATAGTAGTAGTAGTAGTAATAGTAGCAGTAATATAATAGTAGAAGTAGCAGTAATAGTAATAGTAGCAGTAATAGTGGCAGTACTAGTAGCAGTAATAGTAGTAATAATAGTAGCAATAATAGTAGTAATAGTAGTAATAGTAGCAGTAATAGTAGTAGTAATAATAGTAGAAGTATTAGTAGTAATAGTAGCAGTAATAGTAGTAGTAGTAATAATAGTAGAAGTAATAGTAGTAGTAGTAGTAATAGTAGCACTAATAGTAGTAGGAATAGTAATAGTAGTAATAGTGGCAGTAATAGTAGCAGTAATAGTAGTAGGAATATTAGTAGTAGTAGTAGTAATAATAATAGTAGCAGTAATAGTAGTAGTAGTAAAAATAGTAGAAGTAATAGTAGTAGTAATAGTAATAATAGTAGCAGTAGTAGTAGTAGTAATAGTAGCAGTAATAGTAGCAGTAATAGTAGCAGTAGAATAATAGTAGTAGTAATAGTAGCAGTAATAGTAATAGTAGTAGTAATAGCAGTAATAGTAATAATAGTAGCAGTAATAGTAGTAGCAGTAGTAGTAGTAATAGTAGTAGTAATAGTAGTAGCAGTAATAGTAATAGTAGCAGTAATAGTAGTAGTAGTAGTAATAGTAGCAGTAATAGTAGTAATAAAAGCAGTAATAGTCGTAGTAGTAGTAGTAGTAATAGTAGTAGTAATAGTAGTAGCAGTAATAGTAGCAGTAGAATAATAGTAGTAGTAATAGTAGCAGCAATAGTAGTTTTAGTAGCAGTAATATAATAGTAGTAGTAGTAGCAGTAATAGTAATAGTAGCAGTAATATAATAGTAGTAGTAGTAGCAGTAATAGTAATAGTAGCAGTAATATAATAGTAGTAGTAGTAGTAGTAATAGCAGTAATAGTAGTAGTAGTGGTAGTAGTAATAGTAGCAGTAATATAATAGTAGAAGTAGCAGTAATAGTAATAGTAGCAGTAATAGTGGCAGTACTAGTAGCAGTAATAGTAGTAATAATAGTAGCAATAATAGTAGTAATAGTAGCAGTAATAGTAGCAGGAATAGTAGTAGTAGTAGTAGTAATAATAGTAGCAGTAATAGTAGTAATAGTAGCAGTAATAGTAGTAGTAATAATAGTAGAAGTATTAGTAGTAATAGTAGCAGTAATAGTAGTAGTAGTAATAATAGTAGAAGTAATAGTAGTAGTAGTAGTAATAGTAGCACTAATAGTAGTAGGAATAGTAATAGTAGTAATAGTAGCAGTAATAGTAGTAATAGTGGCAGTAATAGTAGTAGGAATAGTAGTAGTAGTAATAATAGTAGTAGTAGTAGTAGTAGTAGTAGTAGTAGTAGTAATAGTAGCAGTAATAGTGGCAGTAATAGTAGTAGTAGTAATAGCAGAAGTAGTAGCAGTAATAGTAGTAATAGTAGTAGTAGTTATAATAGTAGAAGTAATAGTAGTAGTAGTAGTAGTAATAGTAGTAGTAGTTATAATAGTAGAAGTAATAGTAGTAGTAGTAGTAGTAATAGTAGTAATAGTAGTAGTAGTAATAATAGTAGTAGTAGTAGTAGTAGTAGTAGTAATAGTAGCAGTAATAGTGGCAGTAATAGTAGTAATAGTAGTAGTAGTAATAATAGTAGTAGTAGTAGTAGTAGTAATAGTAGCAGTAATAGTGGCAGTAATAGTAGTAATAGTAGCAGTAATAGTAGTAATAGTGGCAGTAATAGTAGCCGTAATAGTAGTAGGAATAGTAGTAGTAGTAGCAGTAATAGTAGTAATAGTAGCAGTAATAGTAGTAGTAGTAATAATAGTAGTAGTAGTAGTAGTAGTAGTAGTAGTAATAGTAGCAGTAATAGTGGCAGTAATAGTAGTAATAGTAATAATAGTAGTAGTAGTAGTAATAGTAGCAGTAATAGTGGCAGTAATAGTAGTAATAGTAGCAGTAATAGTAGTAATAGTGGCAGTAATAGTAGCCGTAATAGTAGTAGGAATAGTAGTAGTAGTAGCAGTAATAGTAGTAATAGTAGCAGTAATAGTAGTAATAGTAGCAGTAATATAATAGTAGTAGTAGTAGTAGTAATAGCAGTAATAGTAGTAGTAGTGGTAGTAGTAATAGTAGCAGTAATATAATAGTAGAAGTAGCAGTAATAGTAATAGTAGCAGTAATAGTGGCAGTACTAGTAGCAGTAATAGTAGTAATAATAGTAGCAATAATAGTAGTAATAGTAGCAGTAATAGTAGCAGGAATAGTAGTAGTAGTAGTAGTAATAATAGTAGCAGTAATAGTAGTAATAGTAGCAGTAATAGTAGTAGTAATAATAGTAGAAGTATTAGTAGTAATAGTAGCAGTAATAGTAGTAGTAGTAATAATAGTAGAAGTAATAGTAGTAGTAGTAGTAATAGTAGCACTAATAGTAGTAGGAATAGTAATAGTAGTAATAGTAGCAGTAATAGTAGTAATAGTGGCAGTAATAGTAGTAGGAATAGTAGTAGTAGTAATAATAGTAGTAGTAGTAGTAGTAGTAGTAGTAGTAGTAGTAGTAATAGTAGCAGTAATAGTGGCAGTAATAGTAGTAGTAGTAATAGCAGAAGTAGTAGCAGTAATAGTAGTAATAGTAGTAGTAGTTATAATAGTAGAAGTAATAGTAGTAGTAGTAGTAGTAATAGTAGTAGTAGTTATAATAGTAGAAGTAATAGTAGTAGTAGTAGTAGTAGTAATAGTAGTAATAGTAGTAGTAGTAATAATAGTAGTAGTAGTAGTAGTAGTAGTAGTAATAGTAGCAGTAATAGTGGCAGTAATAGTAGTAATAGTAGTAGTAGTAATAATAGTAGTAGTAGTAGTAGTAGTAATAGTAGCAGTAATAGTGGCAGTAATAGTAGTAATAGTAGCAGTAATAGTAGTAATAGTGGCAGTAATAGTAGCCGTAATAGTAGTAGGAATAGTAGTAGTAGTAGCAGTAATAGTAGTAATAGTAGCAGTAATAGTAGTAGTAGTAATAATAGTAGTAGTAGTAGTAGTAGTAGTAGTAATAGTAGCAGTAATAGTGGCAGTAATAGTAGTAATAGTAATAATAGTAGTAGTAGTAGTAATAGTAGCAGTAATAGTGGCAGTAATAGTAGTAATAGTAGCAGTAATAGTAGTAATAGTGGCAGTAATAGTAGCCGTAATAGTAGTAGGAATAGTAGTAGTAGTAGCAGTAATAGTAGTAATAGTAGCAGTAATAGTAGTAATAGTAGCAGTAATAGTAGTAGTAGTAATAATAGTAGTAGTAGTAGTAGTAGTAATAGTAGCAGTAAAAGTGGCAGTAATAGTAGTAGTAGTAATAGCAGAAGTAGTAGCAGTAATAGTAGTAATAGTAGTAGTAGTTATAATAGTAGAAGTAATAGTAGTAGTAGTAGTAATAGTAGCAGTAATAGTAGTAGAAATAGTAATAGTAGCAGTAATAGTAGTAATAGTAGTAATAGTGGCAGTAATAGTAGCAGTAATAGTAGTAGGAATAGTAGTAGTAGTAATAATAATAGTAGCAGTAATAGTAGTAGGAGTAGTAGTAGTAATAATAATAGTAGCAGTAATAGTAGTAGAAATAGTAATAGTAGCAGTAATAGTAGTAATAGTAGTAATAGTGGCAGTAATAGTAGCAGTAATAGTAGTAGGAATATTAGTAGTAGTAGTAATAATAATAGTAGCAGTAATAGTAGTAGTAGTAAAAATAGTAGAAGTAATAGTAGTAGTAGTAGTAATAATAGTAGCAGTAATAGTAGTAGCAGTAGTAGTAATAGTAGCAGTAATAGTAGCAGTAGAATAATAGTAGCAGCAATAGTAGTTTTAGTAGCAGTAATATAATAGTAGTAGTAGTAGCAGTAATAGTAATAGTAGCAGTAATATAATAGTAGTAGTAGTAGCAGTAATAGTAATAGTAGCAGTAATAGTAGTAGTAGTAGTAGTAGTAATAGCAGTAATAGTAGTAGTAGTAGTAGTAGTAGTAATAGTAGCAGTAATATAATAGTAGAAGTAGCAGTAATAGTAATAGTAGCAGTAATAGTGGCAGTACTAGTAGCAGTAATAGTAGTAATAATAGTAGCAATAATAGTAGTAATAGTAGCAGTAATAGTAGCAGGAATAGTAGTAGTAGTAGTAATAATAGTAGCAGTAATAGTAGTAATAGTAGCAGTAATAGTAGTAGTAATAATAGTAGAAGTATTAGTAGTAATAGTAGCAGTAATAGTAGTAGTAGTAATAATAGTAGAAGTAATAGTAGTAGTAGTAATAGTAGCACTAATAGTAGTAGGAATAGTAATAGTAGTAATAGTGGCAGTAATAGTAGTAGGAATATTAGTAGTAGTAGTAATAATAATAGTAGCAGTAATAGTAGTAGTAGTAAAAATAGTAGAAGTAATAGTAGTAGTAGTAGTAATAATAGTAGCAGTAATAGTAGTAGTAGTAATAGTAGCAGTAATAGTAGCAGTAGAATAATAGTAGCAGCAATAGTAGTTTTAGTAGCAGTAATATAATAGTAGTAGTAGTAGCAGTAATAGTAATAGTAGCAGTAATATAATAGTAGTAGTAGTAGTAGTAATAGCAGTAATAGTAGTAGTAGTAGTAGTAGTAATAGTAGCAGTAATATAATAGTAGAAGTAGCAGTAATAGTAATAGTAGCAGTAATAGTGGCAGTACTAGTAGCAGTAATAGTAGTAATAATAGTAGCAATAATAGTAGTAATAGTAGCAGTAATAGTAGCAGGAATAGTAGTAGTAGTAGTAATAATAGTAGCAGTAATAGTAGTAATAGTAGCAGTAATAGTAGTAGTAATAATAGTAGCAGTAATAGTAGTAATAGTAGCAGTAATAGTAGTAGTAGTAGTAGTAATAGTAGCAGTAATAGTAGTAGTAGTAGTAATAGTAGCACTAATAGTAGTAGGAATAGTAATAGTAGTAATAGTGGCAGTAATAGTAGTAGGAATATTAGTAGTAGTAGTAATAATAATAGTAGCAGTAATAGTAGTAGTAGTAAAAATAGTAGAAGTAATAGTAGTAGTAATAGTAATAATAGTAGCAGTAGTAGTAGTAGTAATAGTAGCAGTAATAGTAGCAGTAATAGTAGCAGTAGAATAATAGTAGTAGTAATAGTAGCAGTAATAGTAATAGTAGTAGTAATAGCAGTAATAGTAATAATAGTAGCAGTAATAGTAGTAGCAGTAGTAGTAGTAATAGTAGTAGTAATAGTAGTAGCAGTAATAGTAATAGTAGCAGTAATAGTAGTAGTAGTAGTAATAGTAGCAGTAATAGTAGTAATAAAAGCAGTAATAGTCGTAGTAGTAGCAGTAATAGTAGCAGTAATAGTAGTAGTAATAGTAGCAGTAATATAATAGTAGCAGTAATAATAGTAGTAGTAATAGCAGTAATAGTAGCAGTAATAGCAGTAATAGTAGCAGTAATAGTAGTAATAGTAGCAATAGTAGCAGTAATAGTAGTAGGAATAGTAGTAGGAATAGTAGTAGTAGTAATAATAGTAGCAGTAATAGTAGTAATAGTAGTAGTAGTAATAGTAGCAGTAATAGTAGTAATAGTAGCAGTAATAGTAGTAGGAATAGTAGTAGTAATAGTAGTAATAGTAGCAGTAATAGTAGTAATAGTAGCAGTAATAGTAGTAGGAAGAGTAGTAGTAGTAATAATAGTAGCAGTAATAGTAGTAGGAATAGTAGTAGTAGTAGCAGTAATAGTAGCAGTAATAGTAGTAATAGTAGCAGTAATAGTAGTAATAGTAGCAGTAATAGTAGTAGGAATAGTAGTAGGAATAGTAGTAGTAGTAATAATAGTAGCAGTAATAGTAGTAATAGTAGCAGTAATAGTAGTAATAGTGGCAGTAATAGTAGTAATAGTAGCAGTAGTAATAATAGTAGCAGTAATAGTAGTAATAGTAGCAGTAATAGTAGTAATAGTGGCAGTAATAGTAGTAATAGTGGCAGTAATAGTAGTAATAGTAGCAGTAGTAATAATAGTAGCAGTAATAGTAGTAATAGTAGTAATAGTAGCAGTAATAGTAGTAATAGTAGCAGTAATAGTAGTAGGAATAGTAGTAGTAGTAGCAGTAATAGTAGTAATAGTAGCAGTAATAGTAGTAATAGTAGCAGTAATAGTAGTAGGAATAGTAGTAGTAGTAATAATAATAGTAGCAGTAATAGTAGTAGGAGTAGTAGTAGTAATAATAATAGTAGCAGTAATAGTAGTAGAAATAGTAATAGTAGCAGTAATAGTAGTAATAGTAGTAATAGTGTCAGTAATAGTAGCAGTAATAGTAGTAGGAATATTAGTAGTAGTAGTAATAATAATAGTAGCAGTAATAGTAGTAGTAGTAAAAATAGTAGAAGTAATAGTAGTAGTAGTAGTAATAATAGTAGCAGTAATAGTAGCAGTAGAATAATAGTAGCAGCAATAGTAGTTGTAGTAGCAGTAATATAATAGTAGTAGTAGTAGCAGTAATAGTAATAGTAGCAGTAATATAATAGTAGTAGTAGTAGCAGTAATAGTAATAGTAGCAGTAATATAATAGTAGTAGTAGTAGTAGTAATAGCAGTAATAGTAGTAGTAGTAGTAATAGTAGCAGTAATATAATAGTAGAAGTAGCAGTAATAGTAATAGTAGCAGTAATAGTGGCAGTACTAGTAGCAGTAATAGTAGTAATAATAGTAGCAATAATAGTAGTAATAGTAGCAGTAATAGTAGCAGGAATAGTAGTAGTAGTAGTAATAATAGTAGCAGTAATAGTAGTAATAGTAGCAGTAATAGTAGTAGTAATAATAGTAGAAGTATTAGTAGTAATAGTAGCAGTAATAGTAGTAGTAGTAATAATAGTAGAAGTAATAGTAGTAGTAGTAGTAATAGTAGCACTAATAGTAGTAGGAATAGTAATAGTAGTAATAGTGGCAGTAATAGTAGTAGGAATATTAGTAGTAGTAGTAATAATAATAGTAGCAGTAATAGTAGTAGTAGTAAAAATAGTAGAAGTAATAGTAGTAGTAGTAGTAATAATAGTAGCAGTAATAGTAGTAGTAGTAATAGTAGCAGTAATAGTAGCAGTAGAATAATAGTAGCAGCAATAGTAGTTTTAGTAGCAGTAATATAATAGTAGTAGTAGTAGCAGTAATAGTAATAGTAGCAGTAATATAATAGTAGTAGTAGTAGTAGTAATAGCAGTAATAGTAGTAGTAGTAGTAATAGTAGCAGTAATATAATAGTAGAAGTAGCAGTAATAGTAATAGTAGCAGTAATAGTGGCAGTACTAGTAGCAGTAGTAGTAGTAATAATAGTAGCAATAATAGTAGTAATAGTAGCAGTAATAGTAGCAGGAATAGTAGTAGTAGTAGTAATAATAGTAGCAGTAATAGTAGTAATAGTAGCAGTAATAATAGTAGTAATAATAGTAGAAGTATTAGTAGTAATAGTAGCAGTAATAATAGTAGTAGTAATAATAGTAGAAGTAATAGTAGTAGTAGTAGTAATAGTAGCACTAATAGTAGTAGGAATAGTAATAGTAGTAATAGTTGCAGTAATAGTAGTAGGAATATTAGTAGTAGTAGTAATAATAATAGTAGCAGTAATAGTAGTAGTAGTAAAAATAGTAGAAGTAATAGTAGTAGGAATAGTAGTAGTAGTAATAATAGTAGCAGTAGTAGTAGTAGTAATAGTAGCAGTAATAGTAGCAGTAATAGTAGCAGTAGAATAATAGTAGTAGTAATAGTAGCAGTAATAGTAATAGTAGTAGTAATAGCAGTAATAGTAATAATAGTAGCAGTAATAGTAGTAGCAGTAGTAGTAGTAATAGTAGTAGTAATAGTAGTAGCAGTAATAGTAATAGTAGCAGTAATAGTAGTAGTAGTAGTAATAGTAGCAGTAATAGTAGTAATAAAAGCAGTAATAGTAGTAGTAATAGTAGCAGTAATATAATAGTAGCAGTAATAATAGTAGTAGTAATAGCAGTAATAGTAGCAGTAATAGCAGTAATAGTAGCAGTAATAGTAGTAATAGTAGCAGTAATAGTAGTAATAGTAGCAATAGTAGCAGTAATAGTAGTAGGAATAGTAGTAGGAACAGTAGTAGTAGTAATAATAGTAGCAGTAATAGTAGTAATAGTAGTAGTAGTAATAGTAGCAGTAATAGTAGTAATAGTAGCAGTAATAGTAGTAATAGTAGCAGTAATAGTAGTAATAGTAGCAGTAATAGTAGTAGGAATAGTAGTAGTAGTAGCAGTAATAGTAGTAATAGTAGCAGTAATAGTAGTAATAGTAGCAGTAATAGTAGTAGGAATAGTAGTAGGAGTAATAATAGTAGCAGTAATAGTAGTAGGAATAGTAGTAGTAGTAGCAGTAATAGTAGCAGTAATAGTAGTAATAGTAGCAGTAATAGTAGTAATAGTAGCAGTAATAGTAGTAGGAATAGTAGTAGGAGTAATAATAGTAGCAGTAATAGTAGTAATAGTAGTAATAGTGGCAGTAATAGTAGTAATAGTAGCAGTAGTAATAATAGTAGCAGTAATAGTAGTAATAGTAGCAGTAATAGTAGTAATAGTGGCAGTAATAGTAGTAATAGTAGCAGTAGTAATAATAGTAGCAGTAATAGTAGTAATAGTAGTAATAGTAGCAGTAATAGTAGTAATAGTAGCAGTAATAGTAGTAATAGTAGCAGTAATAGTAGTAGGAATAGTAGTAGTAGTAGCAGTAATAGTAGTAATAGTAGCAGTAATAGTAGTAATAGTAGCAGTAATAGTAGTAGGAATAGTAGTAGTAGTAATAATAGTAGCAGTAATAGTAGTAGGAATAGTAGTAGTAGTAGCAGTAATAGTAGTAATAGTAGCAGTAATAGTAGTAATAGTAGTAGGAATAGTAGTAGTAGTAGCAGTAATAGTAGTAATAGTAGCAGTAATAGTAGTAGGAATAGTAGTAGTAGTAGCAGTAATAGTAGTAATAGTAGCAGTAATAGTAGTAATAGTAGTAGGAATAGTAGTAGTAGTAGCAGTAATAGTAGTAATAGTAGCAGTAATAGTAGTAATAGTAGCAGTAATAGTAGTAGGAATAGTAGTAGTAGTAGCAGTAATAGTAGTAATAGTAGCAGTAATAGTAGTAATAGTAGTAGGAATAGTAGTAGTAGTAGCAGTAATAGTAGTAATAGTAGCAGTAATAGTAGTAGGAATAGTAGTAGTAGTAGCAGTAATAGTAGTAGTAGTAGCAGTAATAGTAGTAATAGTAGCAGTAATAGTAGTAATAGTAGCAGTAATAGTAGTAATAGTAGCAGTAATAGTAGTAGGAATAGTAGTAGTAGTAGCAGTAATAGTAGTAATAGTAGCAGTAATAGTAGTAATAGTAGCAGTAATAGTAGTAGGAATAGTAGTAGTAGTAATAATAGTAGCAGTAATAGTAGTAGGAATAGTAGTAGTAGTAGCAGTAATAGTAGTAATAGTAGCAGTAATAGTAGTAGGAATAGTAGTAGTAATAGTAGTAGTAGTAATAATAGTAGCAGTAATAGTAGTAATAGTAGCAGTAATAGTAGTAATAGTAGCAGTAGTAATAATAGTAGCAGTAATAGTAGTAATAGTAGTAATAGTGGCAGTAATAGTAGTAATAGTAGCAGTAATAGTAGTAATAGTAGCAGTAATAGTAGTAGGAATAGTAGTAGTAGTAGCAGTAATAGTAGTAATAGTAGCAGTAATAGTAGTAATAGTAGCAATAGTAGCAGTAATAGTAGTAGGAATAGTAGTAGGAATAGTAGTAGTAGTAATAATAGTAGCAGTAATAGTAGTAATAGTAGTAGTAGTAATAGTAGCAGTAATAGTAGTAATAGTAGCAGTAATAGTAGTAATAGTAGCAGTAATAGTAGTAATAGTAGCAGTAATAGTAGTAGGAATAGTAGTAGTAGTAGCAGTAATAGTAGTAATAGTAGCAGTAATAGTAGTAATAGTAGTAGGAATAGTAGTAGGAGTAATAATAGTAGCAGTAATAGTAGTAGGAATAGTAGTAGTAGTAGCAGTAATAGTAGCAGTAATAGTAGTAATAGTAGCAGTAATAGTAGTAATAGTAGCAGTAATAGTAGTAGGAATAGTAGTAGGAGTAATAATAGTAGCAGTAATAGTAGTAATAGTAGTAATAGTGGCAGTAATAGTAGTAATAGTAGCAGTAGTAATAATAGTAGCAGTAATAGTAGTAATAGTAGCAGTAATAGTAGTAATAGTGGCAGTAATAGTAGTAATAGTAGCAGTAGTAATAATAGTAGCAGTAATAGTAGTAATAGTAGTAATAGTAGCAGTAATAGTAGTAATAGTAGCAGTAATAGTAGTAATAGTAGCAGTAATAGTAGTAGGAATAGTAGTAGTAGTAGCAGTAATAGTAGTAATAGTAGCAGTAATAGTAGTAATAGTAGCAGTAATAGTAGTAGGAATAGTAGTAGTAGTAATAATAGTAGCAGTAATAGTAGTAGGAATAGTAGTAGTAGTAGCAGTAATAGTAGTAATAGTAGCAGTAATAGTAGTAATAGTAGTAGGAATAGTAGTAGTAGTAGCAGTAATAGTAGTAATAGTAGCAGTAATAGTAGTAGGAATAGTAGTAGTAGTAGCAGTAATAGTAGTAATAGTAGCAGTAATAGTAGTAATAGTAGTAGGAATAGTAGTAGTAGTAGCAGTAATAGTAGTAATAGTAGCAGTAATAGTAGTAATAGTAGCAGTAATAGTAGTAGGAATAGTAGTAGTAGTAGCAGTAATAGTAGTAATAGTAGCAGTAATAGTAGTAATAGTAGTAGGAATAGTAGTAGTAGTAGCAGTAATAGTAGTAATAGTAGCAGTAATAGTAGTAATAGTAGCAGTAATAGTAGTAGGAATAGTAGCAGTAATAGTAGTAGGAATAGTAGTAGTAGTAATAATAGTAGCAGTAATAGTAGTAGGAATAGTAGTAGTAGTAGCAGTAATAGTAGCAGTAATAGTAGTAATAGTAGCAGTAATAGTAGTAATAGTAGTAGGAATAGTAGTAGTAGTAGCAGTAATAGTAGTAATAGTAGCAGTAATAGTAGTAATAGTAGCAGTAATAGTAGTAGGAATAGTAGTAGTAGTAGCAGTAATAGTAGTAATAGTAGCAGTAATAGTAGTAGGAATAGTAGTAGTAATAGTAGTAGCAGTAATAGTAGTAATAGTAGCAGTAATAGTAGTAATAGTAGCAGTAGTAATAATAGTAGCAGTAATAGTAGTAATAGTAGTAATAGTGGCAGTAATAGTAGCAGTAATAGTAGTAGGAATAGTAGTAGTAGTAGTAGTAATAATAGCTTAGCAGATGTAGTATCTGTGTATTTGTAGTGCATCGGTATGGTTTGATATGAACCCTACAACTATGACTTAATTTTGCTTCACTGAGGTTCCAAAACATTAAAAGAAAATAGAAATTGATATAAAATTATGCTTTTTTTATTATTAATACAAAACCGCAACTGTTAGCAATTGGCATACAATTAAATTAAGCTTTGTACATGTTCATTTAATACATACACTATACTGTAGATATAGAGTGCGTGATTTACCGAATCAAGGTGGAATCTACTAGACTGTGCCGTGTACCACACCCACACACACCCACACACATACACACACCATCTCCACTAGCCATCTTATCTACCCAGTGTGGTGTGACTGTGTCACTCGTTCCTCCCTCTTTATCCTTCTATCCAGCCGTCTCTTCTTCCATCTCCTCTCACATTCAGCCTCTTTTAACCCCTCGATACCCTGCCTGCTTTAACAACCACGGAATTTGCCCCCTTGAATGCCTGTGTGTGTGTGTGTGTGTGTGTGTGTGTGTGTGTGTGTAGACAGCAAACAGTTTGGATATCTCTGCAGAAAGCTAGGGTTTTTTGTTTTTTTTGCCGTGCACAATGTCTGAAATGATTCTCAATCAGAGTATTTTAAAATAAAAATATAACGAACTCAGCACAAAATAGAAAATACAAGTTCATTTTAACCAACAACTCCCAAAGATGGCTGAGAAAGATTTCTTTTAAAATGGGTCACACTGGCAAAGAAATAGCACAGAAAGACATGGTCACATGTTGTATTGTTACAAATTGTTTATTATATAATAATAATAATAATAATAATAATAATGGTGTAGTGATTAGCACTGTCACCTTGCACCTCCAGGGTCTGGGTTCGATTCTTGGCCAGGTTCGATTCCCGTCTCTGTGTGCATGGAGTTTGCATGTTCTCCCCGTGCTTGGTGGGTTTCCTCCAGGTACTCCGGTTTCCTCCCACAGTTCAGTTCTGCAGATTAGGCTAATTGGCGTTCCCAACTTGCCCGTAGTGTGTGAATGAGTGTGTGTGAACGTGTGTGTGTGTGTGTGTGTGCCCTGCGATGGATTGGCACCCTGTCCAGGGTGTATCCTGCCTCGTGCCCGAAGTCTCCTGGGATAGGCTCCAGGTCCCCCGCGACCCTGAACACAGGATAAAGCGGTTAGGGAATCGAGCCTGGCCGGGAATCGAACCCGGACCCTGGAGTGCAACCCACACTGTGCCGCCTATAAGAAACACTTGGATACTAATTCACGCGATGCTTATTTCTAAAGAGCAATATTAAGTTTACTAGTGGAAACTAGACAAGTGAGTTTTTGGATGTACCGAAAGCATCCATATGTAGTGAAACTACACGTATTAGCAAAATAAGAAGTTTTATACTTAGTTTCGCCAAAACATGGTACAGCATTAGTGCTAAAAAGTGTCTAAAAGCATAAAACCATTTTTCATAATACTTTCAATATGATTCTTATCTCCCTTTTCTTATCTCATATACACTATGCATGCACATTTTTATCAGAGAAGAAGAAATGCGACATGAATGTGACATGGTTACGGAAACTACAGATCTTTTGCTTCTTAAGCTTCTACCAAAAACCCAGAATCCTTTAATTTAAGTAACAATTTTTACAGGTCATGTGCTTCTATAGTGTTACACCAATTTTAGTATCAAAACTAAATGAATAATTTGCATTTTAAACGCTTATTGGTTGAAGTATATCGCTGAAAAATGTCCATTTTTGGGGCACATATTAAAGCATCTCTCCAAAAAGGCTGAAGTTACCAACATGAAATTCTTATGGAAGCAAGACTGGTCACTTCCATGTCGAATAAACTTCAGAAGTCTTCATTTTTTTGTATTATATGTATAAAATAAAAACAATTAAATCAGCCCTAATACCGTGTTTCAGCCATTTATTTATCTATTTAAGTGTATATTCAACATAGAACTTAATTGTCTTATTTAAATGTAACCATAAACTGATAAACATTTTAAATTGTAATCTATGGCAGTCGTATAAAAGGATGTGATGTTATTAGAAAATACTTTGTGTCAGGTCCCCACTCTGCCACTGATTATTTTCCTGTTTCAGCATGCCCCCAAGTGTATTATTCTACATATTGATCCTGAAACAGGGACACCCAAGGCGCGGGAAAAATGCAGACCCTGTTGGGAAACGTCTGTATTTACCCAGAGGTATGGCATGTGTGTTTAGCGCTCGGCTTTGATCCGAAATCTTCCTCAAAGACAAGCGCGCTGCTGCGGCTCTCCGGTTAGCAAAGTCTCGCTGATAAAGCTGTGTGAGGAAAACGTTCTTGTGGCAGCGGTAGGAGGGGGGCTAAGCACATCTGCAAACGTCATTAAAAACAAGAAGAAGAAAAAAAAAAAAAACCGTGAGAAGGAGCTAGTGGAAAAGAAACAGAGGAGACCGATAAAAAAAAGTGAAGAAACTGCTTTTAAGGAGGTGTTTGCGGAAAGAGATGGAGCAGAAAGCCAAACAGGGGCTAGCGCTGAGGGTCACGACATTCAGACGGCAGGAATGTGTCTTTTATAAACACGAGAGCGGCGTGGGATTGAATCTTGAGAGGATCTCGGACAAAACAACTCTGAGAGTGAATCCAAAACCATCCTCGTGAAAGAAATTAGCTTCAGGATGCGTTAAAGCCTCACGCTGGCGTCCCTCACACTGCGAAGACTCGGAAGCTTTGTCTCTTCATCAGTGGGACGGAGTTTAAGGATGCGAGACAGGTGTCAATGTGGCTGCGTTTTTGTTTTTGTTGTGGGATTTAGTCTCCTTTGACACGCAGCTAGCGTCCGGTCCTCTTTTGGCGGCTTTGCATCCTAACACGCCGAGGGGCGAGAAGGTCACGGGGGAGAAATGACAATCCGTCACTCCGGGAGGAAAAGGAGAAGAAAACATAGTGACAAGGTGACCGTCACAGCTCGTTCTTTCTCGCAGTCGTTCCATCTGGACTTCTAGGAATTATTCAGGAACTTCAGTGTAACTTTGCAGACAGCACACAAGTTATATCACAATTTACGTCATTAATCTCATTAGCTAACTGGGAAAAAGTCTACACGACGTCGTTCACCATCGTTCGCGCCCTTTATCTTTGTCCTTTTACTGCGTTAATGTTGTCAAACAGCGCCTCCTCCTGGTGATGAGTCGCTAAATCGTTAGACTTTAATCACGTGAGAAGGAAAATCCTCTCGCAAACATTTTACTGTCAAATTATATTGATATAAACTTCTATTTTGGCTGGTGTTTAGCAGAACTCAACACGTTTAGACACTAAAGAGGACGTTGATTAACTGATGATCCAAATCAACATTCCAAATTATGGTCCCGGTTTAGTGACTGTGCTTTAGATTATTGTTCATGGTGCCATCAGTAACGACACATTAACACAAGCAGGTGTTGTTGCGGAATCTAAGTTCTGTGCTCATGACAAAACTTACAGATATTTTAAAATTAGGGTTAAGGGTTAGATTTTTCACCATGGCCTTTGACCCCAGGTGTGACCACCCCCAAAGGCCCCCGCCCCCCGGCCGGCCGCCCGCCCCTTCCTCCCCCCAATGTGTAAGAGGAGGGAGGAGTAAAAATCTGCCACGCCAAACATCTGGAGCAGCTCAATGCATGTACAACACACACTCGCACACAAAACATTTTTAGCAAAAAGGAAACGTAATATAAAGATCCCACAGAAAAGCCGATGCAGGACAAATCGACAAATCTGGTTATGATAGAAAGGCACCGGAACACCCAGTGCGCCGTAGCCTGCTGCACACGGGGACCAGCAAACAAAGAGCCCAATGTAGCTTTATTCGATGCTTTTAGGTCTTAACCACAGATCTATTCTGCTCATTTATGATATTTTTACATAGACACGGCGTAACAGAGTCGGCAAGTGTGAGATTTACACTTTAATCCCAAGATAAGCTCCTTAGAATTTGTTAGCAATATTAGCCTCGTGGCTCGAACGCCGAACAAAAAAAGAAACAAGCGTAAAAACATAAAACGTGGCTGGTGAGGGAGATTTTTCTTGAAGACGGCTGTGTCTTGATATACACTCCGGATTGTCCTACTGAACCTGTTACGCAATTGTTCCTGATCTCCCGGGTTAATTCTTTTCTGATAATTAATAAAAACTAGCTTAAATAAGGGCCATGTATAATAAACACCTTAGAATAAAGAGAAATGAAAAGAGAATGGCATTGACATCTTCACCAAAAACAAACTCCTTGAGAAACTCTACCATAAGCAAAAGGTAAAAATAAAAAAAAGCAACAAACAAAAAGGCTGTGTGATTTGTTACGTCATTCAGGATGAGTCAAGTTTTTTTTTTTTTTTTAAATAAAAAGTCAAGTCAAGTGGAGGAAACCGGCGCTCGTCAGGTCAGTTAAATTAAAGAGATGTCAAAGATGAAGCGCTTTGAAGTCCGAACTCATTTTATGGGCCATTTCCCAAAGCAAGCATGCAGTGATTGACAGCTGGAGGGGCGGGGCTGCTTAAACAGTGTGTGCTCGCTTTGATCTCTCTCTCTCTCTCTCTCTCTCTCTCAGGTTGAGAATTCCTTCTGACGCCTGGCAACAACTTGCATCAACGGTGTGTTCATTCCAAAAAACGAGGCGTCTATCAACGTGAATCAACGTGACGTTTTTCTAATTATTTTCCTAATATTAAAAGAACATTACATGCACTGCAACTTCTTTCGCTTTGCATGGCTGGTTAAACTTGTATTCAGCTTTTCTTACTGAATTGGATTTGACCTTTTAAGATGTTCATGTATACATGCAGTAAGACATTAAAGGCTTGGTGTCTCTGTTAATGAACTAAATCGATATGATCCAGACGTATAAAATTATAATTGACTTGCAGCATCCGCATGAAAAAAGTGAGCATGTCTGAAGATTCATTTATGCAAAGGAATGCGAAGCGCATAAAAGTCGTGTAATCATGTTTCAAACTGCTGCCTCGTGTGATGAAACAGCGTTCTGTCTCTTTCGTTTCAGCTTCATGCTTCCAAATCAAATATTATAAGGAGCTCTAGTTGTGTGAATAAGTGTAGTATGTATGTATTCATTTGTTTATTTATTTCCAAGTTAATGTGTCAGTTTGGTCACATTATACAACTTGCTTTGACTGATATATATATTTATTTATTTATTTTATTTTATTTTTTTTAACCTATTTTCTCCCTAATTTAGTCGTGTCCAATTCCTCCCCGTCACTAGGGGGCTCCCACATTAAGGCTACTACCACCACTCAGCCGGGACGGCCGAAGACTATCACGTGTTTCCTCCGAACCACGTGACGCCAGCCGACCGCATCTTTTCGAACTGCTCGGGGTGGTGTAACACACTCGGAGGACAGCGCTATCCGCTCCTTCCGCTTACGTGAGCTCACAGACGCCCCTGATTGGCTGTACAGCAGTGATTAATGTGGGAGCACGAAGTACCTCTCATCCCGCCCCTGTGACAGAGCTCGGCCAATCAGCTCTCTCTAGACCTCCGGCTGTGAGAGGTTACAGCATCACCCGGGAATCCAACCAGCGATCTCCGGATGATAGGGCGAGCACTTTACCTTTTAATTTAGCTGGAATACCAACATTCATGATGTTGAAATACTAATCTATACTAATGAACACGTTCATTTTTACAAACCCAAACCGTTTAAAAAAAACAAAATCACTGGCAACATAAATCATAGGCAAAATCTACGTTCCGCCTTTATTTGTCACATGCACATTACCGCACAGTGAAATTGATAAAAATCCCTGCTTTGTTAGGAGGCAGGGGTCAGAGTGTAGGGTCAGGGTTAAGGGCCGAGCTGGGGCTCGAACCGTCAACCTTGCGATCAGTAACTCACAGCTTTTACACACTGGTGAATTAAAACCCAACCCCGAATGATGAGAAATTCACCTTAGCTTTGAGTAACCAGAGTTAAATATGGCTTTTAACAACACACTCTGAGGAAAGTGCTATCTACCCTCTTCTACATACACGGGTTTATAGACTCTCACGGTTGATTCTGCTCACTCCTGACGTCTCCGTCATTCAAACTTGCCACCTCTTGAGAGAAGCTGAAGGCTTTACTGTTCTGTTGTGCCATTAGTAAATCCCCTAGATTAATGGATCTCTATGGCGACGTTTTTATTTCTACTCTTTACGTGAAGAAATGAAAGGAGGAATATCTCTCAGCTGTATTTTCACACTAGGTCCATTCCGAAAAAACAAACTATGCAAACTATTTCTACACCAATTTGTAATGTCATGAGGCAAATGAGTCTTAAGGTCATATACGTCATAGTTTGTTCATTTACCATTAATAAAGCAATAGCAGCAAGACCTCTGACCCTGATTACAATTGCCATCAATCTGATTTAAATCATTCTGATTAGAAATTTAAACTTAACCGTTTACCTGAAAGCTGATGTGATAAGATCTCATCAAAGCATTTAATCAGAATATATATATATATATTTTTTTTTTTGACATGCGCAAAGTGGTTCTGCTCGCTGGGAAGTGTTTAACCTGCCGCAAATATAACAGAAACCCCGCCTATTGCTTTACGATTGGTTACAAGACTTCAGTCTCTTCTTTGATTGGTTCGATGCTTTACTACATGTGAAACGTGAAATAATCGCATCAGCCAGTTTATGAAGGTCTGGAATAAACCCAGATCTGAGAGAGCTGATCTCAGTCCTTGTTTGAAACTGAAACCTGAAAGATTTTATTCTTATAAGCCTGGAAGCTCAAGGAGACGACTCTTATTGGTGAGACGAGTCAAATGATCTGAATCGGTCTCGAGATGGAACGGAGTTTTCTGACAAAGATGTTCTCCACTTTCGCCAGTTCTTCCAACAACCTTCCAGAAAATTATTCCAGGTCAGGGGGTGAAAACTTTCATTACTGTATCCACGCTCTGCCTGATAAAGAGGATGACTTGTGTTATCTTCCAAAATGGATTAAAACATATTGGCCACATTAAAAAAAAAAACATTTTGGACAACTAAAAAAGTTTTTTTTTTTTTTTTTTTAAATCTTATTATTAGTGCATAAATTTTAGAATGTTTACAAAAGCAGAAAAAGTCCCACATAAAACCCTGACACATACTGCCCTCTTGTGTACAGAAGCTGGTACTGCGTGTCCCCAGGTGTAAGGTCAAGAACATCATGTTGTTTTAATCCCATGGCTTTGGTTCCAAAAATGTTACGTTAATGTACGTGTTTTGTTTTTTTATATAAATACTAAAATCAGAAATATTTCATGGAAACTTTATTATTTTATTTGAAGAACTGCTGGTTAATAATCTGTTGTTGCTTTAGCAAAAGTAATAAACAAGCTAGTTTAGTTGTGGGGCAGTTGTGTATCAATCAATGTCATCAATCAGTTAAGTCTCTGGGTTACTGACCGAGAGGTTGAGGGTTCGAGGCCCAGCAGCGCCAAGCTGCCTCTGTGGAGCCCTTGAGCAAGGAAGGCCCTTAACCCCCTCCTGCTCCAAGGGGCGCTGCATCCTGGCTCTGACCTCTGACCCCTGCTTGTTCACTGGGACATGTGAATGAAAATTTGCTTTAAGGTACATTTGACAAATGATTGAATCATAATCTTAGTGGTTAGCACCGTCACCTCGCACTTCCAGGCCTGGGGGCTTGAATCTTACCTCCGGTCCAGAATTTGCCCCAGAAATCTTAGAAATTATTATTATTGACACATTTGTAACGGAAAATTATATTCCAGTAACAAATATATGTATTACTTTTTGAAAGTGATGTAATGTGATACACCGTCAACAGATCAAACCTGTCTTCCTCATGTAGTATGTCTTTAAGTCCGGACCATCAGTGAGTTTATAAGAAGCAGGAAGTTAAAGAAGACGTGCCTGGACCCGCTCTGGTTAGAGAACTGGAACTCGTCATGTGATTTAAAGTTCTGTAGTGAGTATGTAAAGAAACACAAGAGATATGAAACATCTGATTTACTTTTAGTCATCTACATCTAGATACTCTAGCGGTACCGAGTATTACGTATTGTGTTTCGGGTCGATCCTGCTCAAACAAAGCAAACAGAACTCAACGTCAAGCGCATCAGCAGGGGTGAAGAAACACTGGTTTCGGTTTTGACCTTGATATGACCATGAACCCAGATGGATCAGTTCCACACCGCTGTCTGTGATGCTTTCAGATAAATACTACACACATTCAACCCATCTTTCATGGATGCATCCTTCTTCTTGGACACACACACACACACACGCATACACACACGCATACACTCTGATCGATTGATTGAGTTTTAGAAATATCCTGATTCAATATTATTGTACATTTTCCAGTTTTGTTACAATTTTAAAACTCTGAACCATTGAAAAAAAGTTATAACTCAAGTTTTATACTTATAAAAAGTTATAAACTTTGAGTAATTAAATGTATCCTGTTCTTTATAACTCTAGTTCTCATTTAAAAACCCAGCGCAGCATTTAAACAATACAAACTAACCAGCTACTTCCGGTTGGCTGATGACCGGTGCATCACTATTATTAATGTTGCTTGTTGGTCTTTCGTCCGTTCCCGCTAAGGGGTCGACACAGTGGACCGACCAAATCCGGACACAACGTGGCACAGGTTTTACACCGGAAACCCTTCCTGACACAATCCTCCCGTTTTACCCGGGCGGGAATTGAACCCCGGCCTTCTGCGAGAAACCTACCACTGAGCCAACAATGCCAATACATCTCCACTACTAATGTAATCCATCATTCATTCATTCATTCATTCAATCATTCATCTTCTATACCGCTTTATCCTGTATTTAGGGTCGCGGGGACCTGGAGCCTATCCCAGGAGACTCAGGGCACGAGGCAGGGTACACCCTGGACAGCATGCCAATCCATCGCAGAGCACACACACATTCACACACTACTGTATGGTCAATTTGGGAACGCCAGTTAGCCTAACCTGCATATCTTTGGACTGTTGGAGGAAACCGGAGTACCCGGAGGAAACCCACCAAGCACGGGGAGAACATGCAAACTCCATGCACACAGAGACGGGAATCGAACCCAGACCCTGGAGGTGCAAGGCGACAGTGCTAACCACTACACCACCGCGCCGCCCATAATACATCATTTCAAATCAATTTGGAGTCAGTGTGCTGATATATGACCCGGTACACAAAAGAATCTGAGACAGACTGATTGATCAAGACATATTCAACTGCAATGCCTTTCATGCTAAATTATCCTCCTCTGCGCCCTACAAATCAAGATTTTGTTAAAATCGTCTCCAGTTGCTAGTCTGTAATATACAGTATATTGAGTCAACTTTATCATCATTATGAATACTGCGTAACAGGATGAGGTAGAACACTTTGCCATGGCTGACTTGATCCAGTCAAGTCCAGTCATTCCAGTCCAGTTTTTCCAATCACATTCCATTTAGCACATGAAATCAGCCAATTTGGTGTGATGCGTACATGAAGTGACCTCAGTCACTCGTCAGGCAGCACAGTTAGCAGAGTGAGGGGTGACGGGCAAGGCAGGGAGAAAACCAGGTCAGAAACTGGCACGCTTAATAAAAGAATGTAAACTATACTAATATTCTGGACATATTAAACCAGGACATTTGATTGTGCAGAATAACAGAACACGTAAATTATGAGAGTAAAACCTCTGGTCATATATGGGGGTCTAATGGCCCCTAGACTCCGTAAGGACCCTGCAAATGATCCCAACAAGGCACATGGTCATATGCCTTATCCAACTACACAACACATGTAGACATGTTGGGCAAACTCCCATAAACCCTCCATGATCCTTTGTAAGGTAAAGAGCTGGTCCACTGATCCACATTCAGGGCAGAGCATCTGGACGTTCGTCTCCAGTACCCTGGCACAAAACGTTCGACCACCCACTCCTGTTCAATGTCTCCATTTTCCATCAGAATGCAGGAGAAGCTCTGATTGACGTGGGAGTGAAAGGTCTCCCCAAATGCTTCCACCAAACCCTCAGTACATGTCTGGGTCTAACAGGTCTGTCTGGCATCTTACCCCGCCATCTGATCCAACTCACCACCAGGTAGTGATCACTTAACAGGTCTGCCCCCCTCTTGGAGTTGCGAGGATACAGAGAACTACAATCATAAAACCAAAACCTAGGGTGGTGGTTATCATTCCCAAGTCTTCTAGTACAACCATGGAGTCCCCTATAGGAGCGCCTTCCAGCACCTCACCTACAGACTCCAAGGAGGACGGATATTCTGAGCTGATGTTATGTGTAGAAACACAGATAATCATAAACGAGATGGGTGACGACACAACACCAAATGTGGATACAGGAAGAAAAAAAAAAAACATACAGTTTGTGGCACTGGTGCAAAAATATCCGCCCCCCCGTATGAGGTTTGCTGTTTACCGTCTGTTGAAACGGTGATATCGTTGAGTGCGTAACACAACCTGCTGCTCCTTTGTGTGTCTGCTTGTAATGAGGCTGTAATGACCTCATAGAAAATGCAGCACACTGATCGGCCGTCGCTCGCTCGTCATCCTGTCGATACTGGAGTTCTGTATTAATAGCAAGTGCTATTCGAACACACCAGGTCTCACTCAGGTTCTCTGGCTTTTCTATTTAACTGATAATGGACATCCATAACCCTGTGAGCTGAAAACTGATCAGATTAAAAATGTGGGATTATGATCTCAAAGTGTGTAAACAGATTCGAGGCACGCAGCACCTCAGGTCTAATTCTCTCTTTTTCCAAAAAAAAAAAAAAATATTTTTCTAGCGCTCGGCTGGTATTATACGTTTCTTATTGTGCTTAAAGCATCACTAGTTAATCAATATCACAATACTGGATACATGATTTATGTTTTATGGCACAAGCGTTCATCCTGCTTCATTGCACACACACACGTTTTACTCTAGGTTACATCATGCAAAACAATCAGCAAAATCTACAAGGGCTTGCAAAAGTATTAACACCCTTAAGAGACGAAACTTGATTAGTATTTTTTTTTTCTCAGTCAGGTGACTAGGGCTCTTTAGAAATATTTGCGTCAGAATCACAACTGAGAGATTTGAATAGAAAGAGACACAGTAGTTAGAAAGAGAATTCTCAAAGAAAAGACGAAACTTTTTTTAATTAAAGTAAACTTCACATTCAGGACAAGGGTGTAAAATGTCGTGGTCACGTTATTTGTATACATTTCGGTTCCATATAAACTCAGAACATCATGCATGTTTTGAAGCAAATGTTTTATTTTTATACGACTGCTTCATACCAGGTGGTATCAAAACGTTTCGAGACTAGTGGTCAGGAAGACCTTCACCGAGCTCGACCCCCTGAAGATGTCGAACCCATGCGACACTAGTGAGAACAATCCACAACATGCCATATCATTTGGAAAAGTCCAGGTGAATTGA
The DNA here is from genome assembly GCA_030522415.1 of Channallabes apus. Classification (NCBI taxonomy): domain Eukaryota; kingdom Metazoa; phylum Chordata; class Actinopteri; order Siluriformes; family Clariidae; genus Channallabes; species Channallabes apus. The sequence continues at coordinate 32,296,762 of CM060116.1, read as the reverse complement.
ACATGTGATGTGTCACTGCCAAGTTCGTCCCCAGGATGCTGACCCAGGAGCAGAAGGAACATCGCGTCACAGTCGGGCCAAGAACTCCAAGTTGCTCCGTCCTTCATGTCGAGGTTCATTACCGGTGACGAGACTTGGGTGTATGGGTACGACCCTGAGATGAAGTAGCGTTCTTTAGGCGGGAAGAACCCATCATCTCCATAACCAAGATCGGCAAGGCAGGTCCGCAGCTCAACCAAATGCATGCTAATCATTTTTTCCGACATTCTGCGTCAATGCCGAATTCTACTTCCAGGTTTTAAGACATCTGAGGGAGGAAAGTGACCAGATCTCTATACTTTTGATACCACCTTCTACTTATTTTGTACCACAAAAACAAGCACTAGAGTTTTTTTTTTTTTTCGTGTGCGCCTCATCTACAAAACTTACCACTCTGAAATCTCGCGATAGTTCCCGATAACGTGTATCGTAACGGTAATATCGCGATAACATCCATTCAAGGTACTGTACTGTACATTTATAACCGCTTACTGTGCACAGGTTATATATAAACTCAAACTAAGACAACTTACATCTCTAAGATAAACTTTAAAAGATTATTTAGTTTTGTTTTAAACGGTGCAATTTGTTTTATGAAAATTAAAAAACAATGAACGTGCGTGGAATGTTTATAATAGAAGGACGTGAGAAATAAACGAGATAGCAGGTTATATAAGAGGAAGCCTTACCTCTAGCCGAGAAGTCTTTTAGCTGTGATGTCAGATGTTCTGGTTTGGAGATGATGATCATTCCTCTGCATTCACATCATCATCATCATCATCGCTGTTGTTGCTTATTGTTTTATTATTTGTCTAGACATTCGAAGACAGGGTTTATGATTATTCTGCGTGTTTAAAACAACGCAAACAGTCTCATTAGCAACAAAAAAAAAATCTCACTTGAATGTCTGTGCTTTGGTGATATCACGGTTTCTGTGTCGCCTCCAGGCAACCGAGCCAAACTTTCCCCTTTTGGTTTTTTGTTGGTTTGTGTAGTGTCCGTCTACTCGAAGTATTACGGTCAGGTTGAATTACAGTTTCCGGGTTCACTCATCCGATTCCGTGACGCGCTCGTGCGCCTTTTTGTCCAACATATATATATATATATAAAAAACCCAAATTTTTAACCAAAATACTTATTGTAAAATTTGTACGTTCTGATTCTGATTAAGTTGCTAAACTTCTGGTGTAATATTAAATAATTTCAAACATGCACCTTATATATAAAATGTTTGTTTTGGGAAAATATAATGTTTTTAATATGTTTTAAAGTATGTTTTTTTTTAAATACCAAAAATATTAAACACACAAGCGCAAAGTTGGGCTTTTAACCTCAAACTGACAACAAATAACCGTTAAAAATAACATTAATATTTGCAAAAAAAAAACTAATATGGGAAATGTAGTTCAAATGCAAAGTGTTCCGTTTCCTAACTGCGCGTCGAGAACTACATCTCCCACAATGCATTTCTGGTAAACGTCATTACCCCGCCTCTTGACCGATCCCGGCTATAAGAAATAGAGGTGACCTCCGAAACAAGTGGCAGAGCGACGCATTGTGTTTGCAGGACGAAATCTTACACTATGGTAGGTTTTTAATCAGTTTGCATGCTTTATTGAGACATTTAAAAGGTGAGGGATTAAAAATTTGTATGAGCGTTATGTCGTTTTCTGATCAGAGTCGATTTTAATGCTCTTTTGTGATCAGAATGGTTTAACAGGAAGCTTCTGCTGCACTGCCTGGGGGGAATAAAAAAAGTCCTCATTTCATAAGTGTCAAATTATTGGCATGAATAAACAAGGATATTTGAAATGACTGGAACTGGGATTAAGTCATTATCAAATCCTGCTGGATAGTTTAATCACTGATAGGAATAATTTAAAATAATGATGAATTGAGATGACTTAAACACATGGTGAAATTGCATGATAAAAAAAAAATCATCAGTAAAAACCAGAGCAATGTTTAATGGTGAAAGTAAGAGTATTTCCATCCACATACAATGCACAGGATTGGGACTAAACAGTTGTGTCTGTGACTCATCATAAAAGGCTTCAGTTTGCTAGAGAGCATAAAGATCAAAGACTTCAGAGCGATGGAAAAAGGTCATGTGATCCAGATTGACCCTATCCCAGAGCAATGTGTGTGTCAGGGTAAGAAGGTCAGCAAATGAAGCGATGCACCCATCATGCATAGCGTCCACTGTACAAGCCTCAGGAGGCGGTGTTATGATCTGGGGTTGATCAGTCGCTCAGGTCTAGACTCAGTAACGTCATGTGGCAATAAAATGAAGTCAGCTGTCGACCTGAATGTACTGAATGACTGGAGTATCACGTCTGTGGATTATTTTTTCGTTCCTAATGGTGAAAGTAATGGCTCAGTTGGTTGGTTCAGTAACTATGGGTTACTGATCGGATAACCCCATCTGCTCCAGGGGCGCTGTATCCTGGGACCCTGTGTTCTGACCCCAGCTTCCTAACTGGGATAATGTGAAAATGTCACGTCACTGTGCTGTAAGGTACATGTGCCAAATAAATTAGAATCTTTAATCTTGATTGGTTTTGCCAAATTGCCCGTAGCGTGTGTGTGTGGTGTGTGTGCACATGCCCGGTGATGGATTGGCACCCTGTCCAGGGTGCATCACCCCTAAATCTCCTGGGATAGACTCCAGGCCTGCTGTGACCCTGTATAGAAGATGAGTGGGTGGTTCTGGGATGATGAGGAGTCATTTGCAGCACGCGTGAACTTGATACTGCATGTCGAAGCTGACTGAATGAGTCCATTTTGTTTAACCCAGACAGTGCACAAATCTTCCTTGAATAGTGGCTTAAGAGCTTCTAAAGATTGTTTGGAGAACATTGTGAATACCACAATGTGTCTGAATTTGTATAGTCGTTAAACTTGCTTTGAGATCATCAGTCCAATTAAAATGTCCGAGTAATTATGCGACACACCTGCTAACGGTATTTGTAGTCTGTTACTCCTTTTGTCACGGCTGTCGTTCCTGAAAATGGTTTAAAATAAAAAGGAAAGCTAGAAAATCAGGGATGAACGATTAAAAAAAAAAAACAAGTGATTATTTTGCCACATGTTGCGATATTGAGGTTTAAACAATGATATTTAACTGTAAATATACCGTGTTGTGTTGAGGGTCAACACGACAATGACATGTTTAACGGGATGTTTATTAATATTTATATGTTGTATTTAAAGGAATTTTAGAGACAAGTACAATGAATTATTGACAAATTCCTGACTAAGGATATATTACCTTTGATAAATTGCAGCCTTTTAATCATCAGGGTTTTTTTGTTGTTTGTTTGTTTTTGGAGTAACTTTAAATAATCCGTGGATCTTTTGATAACTGAACATTATGTTGCTAGGTTTATTTTTGCTTAGTTTTTTGTTTGTTTGTAAATACGTTATTTTATACATGGTGGAAGTTGGTGGGTTCTTTTCATGGATGTTGAAGGTCCGTTGCCATGGATACAAACATGAGGCTGCTGATGAAATGAGGCTGTAAAGGCAAAGATTTATATTTCTCTTCCGCTGTTACTATTTCGGTCAGTAAGAATTTGAAAGTGTCTCGTATCCCGTCCTTGCTTCTATTTATATAACTTGACCTCCGTCAGCTCACGTTAATGTGCGACCTGACCTGTGATTATTCTTGTTAATTCACATGTGACATTGCTCTGATTTTCTCTTTTTCAATCTGTCCTGGACGAGGCCAGTGTGAAACCTTTAGTCCCCTTTTCAAGACGCTACACTATATATATTCACCATATTTAAAATGTTTTTTCCCCTCGCAGGCTGAACCTATCCGAGTTCTGGTGACCGGCGCTGCTGGGCAGATCGCCTACTCCCTGCTGTTCGGCATTGCCAAGGGAGATGTGTTTGGCAAAGATCAGGTGAATTTACACAACGAGATGGCGTATGCGTATGGAAAGTGGCTGTGTTTCAGGTTTTTTTTTTTTTTTTTTTTTTTTTTTTTTTAAATGCAAAATGAAACACTCAATCGTCTTTGTCTGCTTTATTCTCGTTATCAGCCCATTTCCCTGGTGCTGCTGGACATCACTCCCATGCTGCCGGCGCTGGGTGGCGTGGTCATGGAGCTGCAGGATTGCGCGCTCCCACTTCTGAAGGGTAAACTATACACACGGCTGGACAAACACACACACAAACGCACCTTTTAGTCAGTTTTAATATGCATTGAGAACTTCAAACCAGATCTGAAAATATTTCATCACTGTTACTCCCCGACTTACGAACATTTGAGTTACGGATTTCTGCAGGTACGAACGGACCGCGGTTCTACGAGCATTCGTAGATGTGAACAAATCACAGAAAGTAGCTTATGTACAATAAATAAGACTTGAAAGGAGAAAAGTTTGTGTTAATTCATAGTCAGGTTTAGTTGGTCAAATGTTCTTCACTGGCGTACCTGAACACGCCTAACAGCAGAATGTTTTGTGTGTGTGTGTAGAGGTCATCCCAACAGACAAAGAGGAAGTTGCGTTTAAGGACCTGGATGCTGCCATTCTGGTGGGTTCTATGCCCAGGAAGGAAGGAATGGAGAGGAAAGACCTGCTCAAGGCCAACGTGGCCATCTTTAAGTCTCAGGGCGCAGCGCTGGATAAGTACGCCAAGAAGACGGTCAAGGTGACTATACAGATTTCTAATCTCAAGATTCACTCTCAATCCCACGAGACTCCGGGCATGCGGTGCCAGTCCGTCGCAGGGCACAAGCTTGCGCGCGCACACACACACACACACACACACACACACTATGGGCAATACCAGAGTACCCAGCGGTGCGAGGCCACAGTGCTCACCACTACGCCGTGATTGATATGCCGTATGCATGAAAACTTGGATTGACTCGAGTAAAAAGACCCCTGGATTGAGTCTCTAGTGTCTGCAGTTTCTCAACACATTTTGCTCTGTATTGTTCAAAATTCTTTCCTTAGAAGTTTGATATAAAAACCACCAATGAACTCAGACCTGAAATCTCTTCGATATTGGCTAGTTGAGGTGTCGATCCTCCGATCTACCCAGACAGGAAGATTTGGACATGAACCGAGGGCCGAAACCTGTTTGCAACCAGTTGGTCACAAGGGGGCGCTGCTGCATGTTTTATACTAATCTGTACATTTTGGATAGTCCAAACATTTGTGTTTATAATTTATTATTGTGCAGTAATCTTATTTATAACAATATAATGAAATACATAGAAATAATAGTGGTTATTGTAGTATTAATACCATTATTGTAGTAATTCATATTTTTGAAAATGTACAATAATGTTTGGATTTGGTAGTTTTTTTTTTTTTTTTTTTTTTTTTTTGGTTAAGTAGGTTTTTTTCCCCCCTCATTGTTATTGTGTGTGTGTGTGGAACCCTGTTCTGAGATTTGAGACAACACTGAGACAACACTGTTGCATTGAGTTTCCTTAGGTGCTGTTACGCTTTTTGGCCACATGATGGCAGTATGGGGAAAGTGAACATAGATTTAGACAAGTGGATTGGTATGCTTTACATTGTATGTTCGTGTCAAAGGACTATAAGACTCGCTTTGTCAGACTTAAGAACAAATCAGACTTACGAACGTGCTCCCAGGATAGAACTCGTTCAGACGTTGGGGACTACCTGTATTTTGACTTGTAGGGGAGCAGATGACTTGAAAAGCTAGTTCATGGCTGTTTTTGCACATGCGTCTAAACAGTTTTTGAAGTTTAATAGACATGATCATTGAAGGGGTTTTAAAATTGTGTATTAGTGTTAAAACAAGTGTGTAGGTGTAATTAAGTACACTGTCGAGTATCTTATGACAAGCATGTGGAACAGCTTGTTTTTTTTTTTTTTAATTGTTCTTGGAATCGACATCCTCCACAAGGAGTGTAAGCTACACCCGGCTCACTGAAAGAATGGGCTCTGGCTAATTGGGAAATTGACTAGTAGGGAAATGTTATAGAAAAAACGGTACATAAGGTGCATAAACTTAAGATAATCAAGCAAAGTAGATTCACGAACTTGGGAGAGCTTCACAAGGAGTGGAGTGAGGCTGGAGTCAGTGCATCAAGAGCCACAGTGCACAGACGTCTTCAGGCAACTGGCTACTGGATGGAGGATGAACGGAAAGACACAGAATCCAGGTTGCTGGAAGTCCAGTGTGAAGTTTCAGCAGTCTGGGATAATCTGGGTGCCATATCATCTGTTGGTAAAGCTGGACCGTATCCAAGGTCAACACAACCTTCTACCAGGATATTTTGAGAGCTTCATGCTTTAATCTGCTGATAAGCACGTTCACAGTGCTTAACACTTAACTAGTTTGCTGACGGTGATGTTACTGTATTTGATTTGGCCAGACAACTCGCCTGACCTGAACCTCATGGAGAATTTGAGGAAGTTGAAACACCTGAGCCAACAATACAGATGAGCTAAAGGCTGCTATTAAAGCAACCTTGTCTTCAATAACGCCTCAGCACTGCCACAGACTGATCCACGTCTCCATGACATGCTGTACTGAAGCAATAATTAATTTCATTTAAAGGACCCCGACCCAGTGCAGTGGTAAAAGCCCTCGCCCTATCATCCGGAGATCGCAAGTTCGATTCCCGGTTGATCCTGTAACCTCTCGCAGCCGGAGGTCTAGTGAGAGCTGATTGGCCGAGCTCTCTCAGAGGGGCGGGATGAGAGGTACTTAGTAGCTGGCGTCATGTGGTTCAGAGGAAACACATGATCGTCTTCGGCCCTCCCGACTGAGTGGTAGTAGTAGCCTTAATGTGGGAGCCCCCTAGTGGCGGGGAGGAATTGGACACGACTAAATTAGGGGGGGGAAAATCTTTGAATTTGCGTATAGTACGTTATCTTTCATGATTGATCTTAAGAAATATCCTTATATATTTGAATTTAAACCAAACTAATCTTCAGGTGTTAGTTGATTTATTTCCATTTGTTTACTACCTTCTCATTGTTACCAGGTGGAGATTTGTAAGCAGTGGGTAGTGTGAAGTCGTGCTCAGTGTTGCTTCCGGTTTACTCGTTTGAAATCTGTCTTACATCAGCCAGGAAAGTGTAGAATCCCTGAAGAAAAGTATTTTGTATTGTATCAAGTCCATGTTGTTTGTGCTATATAATGTGTGTATATGTATGTATGCATGTATGTGTATATATATATATATATTTATTTATTTATTTATTTGCTGAAATTTCAACCTTTACATTGTTGTTGTGCGTCTTGTTTCTCCGTAGGTTCTGGTGGTGGGAAACCCAGCCAACACCAACTGCCTGATTGCGGCTAAATCAGCTCCGTCTATCCCTAAAGAGAACTTCTCCTGCCTGACTCGCCTGGACCATAACCGTGCCATGGCTCAGGTGCGAGTGCACACACACACACACACACACACAACATAAATAACACTAATCCACAGCATGTATGTTTTTATAGTTGCTATTCATAGTATCTTCCTGTTTTAATTGAAGTCAGCCTGAGATAATCTGAAGCACTAATCCAGCATGAGTATCACTCTTTAACACCGTCATAAGATGATCACACACACACAAGCTGCTTCTGCATTGCCTAAGTGGTTTGGTGGAAGTGAAACCGAGAGGAATGTCAAAAGAATGCGAGAACTCGTCAGAGAGTTGAGGTAGAATTGATTAACATTTGAATTCTAAGCAATAAAACACTTGAGTGTGCGCATTTATATGGAAATAATCACGTCATTCCACCCACACACTGATTATTCTTGTAATGTTTTTACAGTAGAACACCACGTTAAAGAACATCACGTCAGACATTACTTTGCGTTTATGGTCTAACGAGGACATGATGATCTGTCGCCACAGCAATAAAGCCGTTCCATTTGATCTTTCCTTTTTTTTTTTTTTTTATCTATCTCGTGATAAGAAGATGCACGTTATCAAGAAAGCAGGAAAAAAAGGATTGAGCTTGGAAAACTTTAATAGTCTAACAGTCTAGTCAGCCTCGAGTGAGTTAATCGCAGCTTACGTGATCTCTGTTTACTTAGCAGGAGGGGATTTTAAAAGAAGATAAAGTAAAAAAAATATGACTGTAGTAAGGCCTTGTTCACACGGGCGTTAAAATTGACCGTTTTTCTGCTGTTCGTAGCGTCCGGTGAGCGCGGATGAAGCGCTGAGGGTTTTCTACACATAGGAGTCAATGACGGTGTTCACACGGGCTTCGGTGACGTGCGTTTGTCCGGCTGCGCGTTTTTACGCTTCGGAGGACCGGATATATCCCATCATCCTACAGGCTATACAGAGGGAAATGCGGAAAAAAAGACAAAAATAAAATGCTTAAAAAATAAAATTTGCGCGGAAATGTTCGCATTTCTTCATAAACCACAAAAAACTTCCTTTAATCCGACGTTGTGCAGTCAGAGGGTGAACCCAGTAGCGGCGGCGATTTAAAAAATTTTTTTTTTCTCTCCCTACGTCGCCGTATTATTTTTTAAAATATTTTTATATATTATATAAAAATATAATAATTTAATTAGAAAATTTAAAACAATAAGATTAATGTCTAATATAGCAAAATGGTCCATATTAAAGGAGACATACCGTCTCAATTTTGCATAGGTTAATATGATTCTTTAGGGTCCTAATGAAAAGTTTGTAATATACTTTAATTAAAAATTCTCAGTTGTTGTGTAAAAAAAACATGACTTTTACCTGGTAAAAAGTAGCTCTGTTCTCAGCAACCTGTTTCAGTACATGCTCCTTTAAATGTTAATGACCTCTACTGAACCCGCCCCCCAGTTCTGTGGGGCGTGTCTTCACAATACAAGTGGGGTATAGCTTTGACAACAGTTAAAAATATTTAAAAAACAGTTAAAAATAATTTTACATGATGTTAGAATTATTTTATATATAAAGGAGTTATTTCTACTCTCTTGCTCTCTTCCTCATAGATCTGATATTAACGTGTTAAATCTTCCCTGCTGCTTATCTTCCTGTCTCCTCTTGCATCTGTTCATTCACGCTCACCTTCCCATACTCTGTCTCTCTCGCTCCCTCTCTCTCTCTCTCTCTCCCTCTCTCTCTCCCTCTGTCTCCTTCCACTTATCTTCCTCTCCTTTGATTCAAATTCAAATTTTATTTGTCACATACACAGTCATACACAGTATGATATGCAGTGAAATGCTTATACGACTGCCAGTGACCTTAAAAAGAAAATAAAAGCTTATACGTAAGGAATAAATATCAATAAAAAGAAATACTAAAGAAAATAAATTTAACTAGTAAAATAGTTGTACAAATATACAATGTACAAATGAGGGCATAATAAAAATCTTACAAAATATAGGGGATATATATATAATTTTTATTTTTTTTTTAATTATAAACATATATATATTTTGTAAGATTTTTATTATGCACTCATATCTATATCTATATCTATATATATATATGACAACTGGTCATATATATACTGGTCATACTGGTTGTAAAACTTTTTTGACTTCCCAGACGGGGAATCGAACTCGAGTTGCTGCGCTGAGAGCGCCGTATCCTAACCACTAGACCACGGAGGATTAATGACTCCCTGATGTAAATGCCGGCTATTCAACCCGCGACCTTATACACGCGAAGCATTGTTTTTTCAGGATCTCACCAAGACATTTACAATGGTTAATTTGTAGTAACATATGTCTATAGCACAGGCGTTTAGTCAAACATGTATAAACCGATCTTTTTCCTGTTAATAAACAGAGACCTTTCTGACAGACAACGTGTGTGTGTGTGTGTGTGTTTGACTGAGTCTCTCCTTATGTCAGAAAAGCTTACCGAAGCATAGCGCACTCGCCTCGTTACTATACGAACTTTAGAAAAACTTTATAAATATGTAGTGCAAATAAAGCATGTACCTTAAGCAGGAATCGAACCCGGGTCTCCCACGTGAAAGCGCCGAATCCTAACCACTAGACCACCACAATACTGCAACAAACTGCACACCACACTCATGTAGGCGCCATTTTGCTCCAGTGTAGAAAAACAATGGCCGACGGCTCTTTTTTCACTCGGGGCGGGTCTTTGCTAAAACACCAGTGTCAATCAACTATAGTAGGAGCGGCCTCTGTCGGTGTGACTTCACACCGACAGGCTTTTGAAAACGGCCTGATTTCAGAAGGGGCATCTTATATTATTAAATTAAAAGAAAATCGCTGGGCGGCTCTTTATCATTGTAGAGTGGTTGTGTACACCCTCTCCTAACACACAATGCAGTCCAAACAGCTTGAAAAAGTCCATGTAGCACCGTAGGTCCCCTTTAAAAGGAGGCACCTCAAATAAAATGACCAGGGCTTTCATATCCAGTTCCCGACACACTGCCCCCCACAGGTTAAACACACAAACTACAATTTGGGCTGCAGACTGTCGTTAGACAGAGACAAACGAACGCCAGTGTAGAAGTCAATCGAGCGGCGCTACAAAACGCAACATGAACGTACAGGATGTTCTGAGCTCGTTGGTTTATCCAAAAATTTAACGCCCTTGTGAACAAGGCCTAAGGGAGTCGTAATTTTTATTTATTTATTTTTTGGGCATTTAAAATCATTAAGTAAATATGACGAATATGGAGCTTTAACAAACAGCGTTAGTTTTAACAGTTTAATTAAATACGTGTTTTTTTTTGGTAAAGGATGGCGCTAATGAAATGAACGTATAAACAAACGGCAGCGCTTGATTTTGATTGTCCTAAGCTGCAGTTCACGTTGCTGTCCTATAGGTGGCAATACGCTGCGGTGTTCCGGCCAACAACGTGAAGAACGTGATCATCTGGGGGAACCACTCCTCCACCCAGTACCCTGACGCGCACCACGGCAAGGTCAAAGTGGGGGGCAAAGAGGTGGCCGCGTACGACGCCGTCAAGGACGACAACTGGCTGAACGGAGACTTCATCTCGGTGAGTCTCACACTTCACGATCGGTGCTTTAGGATCCACACTTAGCCACTTTGTTTGAGGGATTCGAACACGTTTGTCGATAACAACTACATAATGTCATGCATTTAGACTTGAAGTCGTTCCTGTAAGTACTAGATTGCCTCCACGTGTAGCTCTTTCATTCATATATGTTCAAAAGACTGAACATGAATGAATAAATAAACAAGCATGCATACAAATTTGATGCATACAGTATAAAACTATAATACGATAAATATTTTTTGCTAGATAATCACATTGATTGACTGATTGATTGACGGCTTTAATAAATTCAGCTATGAGAATTGGAAAATAAAAGTAATTGTCAAGCTTTTCTTATTAAAGTGTTAAAGAATTAAATTTGGTGTACAGCTCTGGAAGACATTATTACCGTAATTAAAAATGCTTCACGGCACGCCTTCAGACTGTTCCAAGGAAACAAAAGTGCAACCTAATCAAAAGAATGCGTGTTTCCTTGTGTTTTTGAGACAAGCCTTCGGGTTTGCAGGCTACATCTCATTATTCACATTTTCTTTTGTTCAGAAAATGTGAAACAGGTTTTAGCGACGCACCTCCACTTTCGTAGGCAAGTTTCCAAATGTGCAAAAGAAAAATGGTTATACAAAAATGTGTAGATCAGCGTAATAATGCATTGGACGACTGATCGGGTCATCGAGTTGCCACCGTTACTAGTCGATCTCCATTCCATCCTACATTCACCTAATTTGGGTTGTGATAGAAAGTAAAAAGCATACTGTACAAGCGTATTTCAGCTTCTGCTCCTGCATCGTGAAAGGAGCCGGCTGAGGCGGTGTGGGTGTCTGATCAGGACACCACCTTATCTGGTCTATACCAAGCACAAGTATCCCGAGCGGGTGGAAGGAGGCCCCTCCAAGTACACGCTAAAGAGATGATGTACCTCATCTAGTCTGGAGACGAGCTGGAAAATGTTACTTGTGAGCGAGATGTCGGATGAGCGTCTGACGATGGACATGCGGGACGTGGGACGCTCGTTAAATACTAGGATTATTTGTGTTCCCCAAAAATGAAGGGGTTGTGGGTGGGGGGGGGGGGGCGTGTTGATCGAAAGCATTGTTGCCAATCATGGGACAAACGATCGATGTTTGCAACTTGTTCTACATAAATTCATGACCGTTCATATGATGCACAATAAATTGCAGCCTTTTGCGATTAAATAATCACACATGGTGATATGGGTTTTTGATGCGATTAATCGTGCAGCGCTTGGGGAAATGCTCGTCATTTGACTCGCCTTCATGTTTACAATAAAAAAAATATGCAGAGATAAAAGAAGAAGAAGAAAACTGCTGTAAATTTCTCGTAACGGTTATGAAAAGGTCTTTAGCTTTTGTCCGTGGTTGTAAACGCTCTCCCGTTGTGTGTGTGTGTGTGTGTGTGTGTGTGTGTGTGTGTGTGTGTGTGTGTGTGTGTGTGTGTGTGTGTGTGTGTGTGTCTGTGTCTCTTCCTCAGATGGTTCAGCAGCGTGGAGCGGCGGTCATTAAGGCTCGCAAGCTCTCCAGCGCCATGTCTGCTGCCAAGGCCATCTGTGACCACATGAGGGACCTGTGGAGCGGCACTGCCGAGGTCTGTTACATCAAACCGCCCCCTGTCTGTTACATCCAACTCCCCCCCCCCACCCCCTGTTACATCCAACGACCCTCCCGTCTGTTACATCCAACCCAACCCCCCGTAACAGTTTTCAATTCAGAATTCACATTAATTCATTTATTTTTACCATTTTTACAAAACCTTAAAATGTTAAATTCCCTAAACTTGACTGTACAATATAGTTTATATTAAAAATATATATGCGCACGACAGTAGCTGCAGAAAATGTGATCCACTTACACCTTTGACATTTTGTGAGTGATTGGTGCAACACTGCCACCTACTGGTTCGGAGTATTGCGCAATAGATTGGTAGTGGTCCATTCATTTATCATCTATCCTTCTTATCCTGTATACAGGGGTGGGGGGGCGGAGCCTATCCCAAGAGATTCTGTACGAGGCAGGGCACACACTGGATGGCGTACCAATCCATCGCAATCACAAACACACACACACACACACACACACACACACACACACAAAACGAGCAAACATGTGGAGAACATGCAAACTTCGTGCACACAGCTCCGGGGCGGGAATCGAACCGTCGATCCTGAAGGTGTGAGGCGACGGTGCTAAAAGATAATACTGTAGATATGTATAAGAATTGACATTTACAAAATCAAACCAACACCACAGCATTCTTCGTTTCGGTTATTTATTTATTTATTTATTACATCTCACTTCTTTTGACTTGAACTCCTCATAAACAGTGAAATCCACGGTATACTCCACACGGTTTAATATATTCTCCTGTGCACATGTTCACACGTTCTTTCGCCGTGACGCACTCGCCTGCTCCCCCCAGTCTCGCAATACTGGATGTTTAAAAACATGTTAAATGCTTTATAAATCATTACCTGCTATATGTAGAGACCGAGACCTATTGTGTTCCCTAATCTAATGTTTCATGTGTGACTTGCTCTCCTGCATTTTCACTATTATTGTCTCGTCTGTGTTTTCTGACGCATTATTAGAATTATTCCGCCATGTTGCGTTGAACAGGTTTCAATCTCATTTCCAGATTAACCTGAATGTTGTGTTTTGTTTGTTTTTCCGCTGCATTTACACACTTTGTTTGTATTGTATAGGGCGAGTTTGTCTCCATGGGCGTGTACTCGACCGGAAACTCCTACGGCGTTCCTGATGATCTTATCTATTCATTCCCCGTCACCATCAAGGTGAGAGAGAGAGAGAGAGAGAATTGTATACAGATGATAAAAGGTTAAAGATAAAGTTTTCTTATCTTCATTCTTGATTGTCCAGCGTTCGTCTAAGCTGATAAAAGAAATGACAGTAAAATTTCGACTGTACGTGCAAAGTAACAGATTAGAGTTTAAATTAGTTTCTATATCCAGTACAGTGCAAAAGTCTCGAGCCTCCCAACATTTCATCTTATTTTTATTGCAAAGAGTCAGACCTTCTCGTATTTTTGATGCAGTCTTGAGGAACAGTTCTCCAGGCTTCCTGAAGGCTCTCATTTTCAGTCTGTGCAGTTTCAGAGGAATGTTTTTCTTTTGTTTGTTAAGCCACACAGTGACCTATGAATCGTTCAAGCTTTAAAAATTCTAACTTAAGGCATGAACCAGTAAGAAACCGGTGATGAACAGATGATCAGGCTGGTGATTAGTTTACTGCTGATGCTGAGTGGTTGGAACCAGAGATGTCAAGTAACGAAGTACAAATACTTCGTTACCTTACTTAAGTAGAAATTTTGGGTATCTATACTTTACTGGAGTAATTATTTTTCAGCCGACTTTTTACTTCTACTCCTTACATTTTTAAGCAATTATCTGTACTTTCTACTCCTTACTTTTTAAAAACAGCCTCGTTACTCTATTTTTATGATCAGAACGCGCAACCCCCCCCCCCCGGTCACATAAGAATGCGCACAACCCCCCCCCCGCTCATCGCATGATGAGAATGCGCACAACGCACCCCCCCCCCTCCGTCACATGATCAGAAAGCGAGACCTTAATGCTTTTGTCGCTGCTCACGTTACTTTTACTTTTATAATTTAAGTAGTTTTGAAACCAGTACTTTTAAACTTTTACTTAAGTAAAAAGCTTGGGTTGATACTTCAACTTCTAAAGAAGTATTTTTGAACCCTAGTATCTATACTTGTACTCAAGTAATGAATATGAATACTTTTGACACCACTGGTTGGAACAGACGAGAGGGGAAATGAGGTCGCTGCTGAGGTCATTACATAAACAACCAATTTTAAAACTATATCTTTAGGCAATTTGCAGCCATTTTGTCGCAGTAAAACGTTTGTTCCCACTTCTTAACAGTCCCCTAATTTCAGGCATCAACTGTTGTATTAAACTTCCAGCTGCCCAGCACACAGCATGATGCAGATCATATCCCTGCTATCCGTTATCATCCAAACGAGGATGTGTTCCCTGTTGAGTCTGGTTCCTCTTAAGGTTTCTTCCTATTGTTCCCATCATGGGGAGTTTTTCCTGGCCACCATCACCCTCGGCTTGCTCATCAGGGACGATCTGATCTTTCTGATTCATACACATTTCATATACGATTCCATAATTTTCTTTTGATTCTGTACAGCAGCTTTGCGACAAGGACCGCTGTAAACAAAATTGAATTGAAATACTCGAACTCGGATCCGTGGCTCTCCAAATCAACAACCTTAGAGCCTGAGCCACCACATTCCTATGAGACCAAATTAGCTCTGACGGTGAATTGACCAACAGAAAACAACCGATAGATCAGCTTGAAGGATTCTTCAGATATGCATGCGGTTCAAAGTCGTTCCCCTTTAGCGTTGGGCCGAAAGAAAAACCTCAAAGCCCAGACTCCTTTCATTTCAGTTTCCATATCAGACGAACCTGAATCCTGAAGGTCTTCCTCTCTTGCTTTTCTCCTGCAGAATAAAACCTGGAAGATCGCCGAGGGTCTGTCCATCGACGACTTCTCCCGAGCCAAGATGGACGCCACGGCAGCCGAGCTGGTCGAGGAGCGAGACACCGCCACCTCCTTCCTCGGCGTGTGACTGCCTCGTGCCCAGAACACACTCCTCCGCCCAGACGCGCGTCTGTGAAACACCCCAAAAAGCACTCCGTTGTTGTCTCTCTTTCCTCATTTCTCTTTCAAAAATACACATCAGTAGAAAATCTTTAGATCACATATAAGCACAGGAATGTGTGTGTTGTAACATAGGAACCTGTAGATTCTAGGTGTCTATGTTGGAGAAATTGCACAAATAAGACGGTCAGGGTGAGAAAGTCTGATAGGTCACATAGACAGTACAGTATATATTAAGGTCAATAAGCTCTCTCTCTCTGTCTTGTACGTGTATGTTGTTGTCAAGCCTCCAAAAAACAAAAACTTTGTTAAAGTACATCACCAGTTTAACATGAAATTTCCCATGATGCATGGGTGTCTAATTACTGTACCAGACAGATGTTCAATAAACAACAAAAAAAAATGATGTAAACTGATTTTGTCTCATTGCTCTGGTTTCCCAGTTTAACTTGTATCAGTCAAACCAAAAGTGTGCAACCTCAAAATATACAACGTGTGTGTATATATGTCCTGTAAATTCAAACTGCCTTCCATCATCTCCACCCCAAGCGCTTTCTATGTAGACGATATTCCACAGCTGTGCACCGAGCTCAGGGAGAACAAACTCCATACCCGAGAATCGAACCCGGACCCTGAACGGTGCTAAACACCAAGCCACTGGTGCCACCTAATGAAGATCCCATAATGTATAAGATCTAGTAAGATTAAGTGAATAGGAATTAGAACTTGGAACAACAGATATAAAAATGTTTTTTAAAAAAGGGGTGACCTACAGTAAAATGACATCATTTGAAGGTAGTTTGTTAGGAGAGAAACTGATGCTATGTTGGAAATTTTAACGCCAAGTTACACTCTGTGGTTCTTTAGGTAATTAGTTAGACCTGTTAAATGCAAATATTTAACCAGCCAATCACATGGGAGCAACTCTCAGACTTTAGGAATGTAGACATGGTCAAGACGAGCCTCAGAATGGAGGTGGAAGTTGATTTAAGTGACTTTGAACATGGCCGTTGGTGCCAGACAGGATGGTCTAAGTATCTCTGCAATTGCTGATCATCTGGGATTTTCACACATCACCCCTCTCTAGGTTTTACAGATAATGGTCTGAAAAAGAGAGAATTTCCAGTAAGCCGCATCGCTCTAGGAGAAAATGCCTTGTTTGGGTCAAAGGAGAACGGCCAGACTGGTTCAAGCTGATAGAAAGGTAACAGTAGCTCAAAGAACATCTCTGAACACACAACACGTCGAACTTTGGAAAGATAATGAGTCTCATTATAATGATAATGAGAAAGGTCTAATGAGTCTTGACTTCTGCTATTCAGATGGTAGAGTCATAATTTGAATATGAAACTACATGAAAGCATGGATCCATCGAGCCTTGTATCAATAGTTTAGGCTGGCGATGGTGTAGGGGAGATGTTCTTGCCATGCCATACCCCTTAATGCCAACTGAACATGCTTTAAATGCCACATCTTACCTGAGTATTGTTCCAGATGGTGAGCACAGGATACCACATGTGTCACAAGAGTTAAAATGATCTCAAATTTGTTTCTTTATCATGACATTGAGGTCACTGTATTCAAACGCTCTCCACACTCAACCCAGTAGAGCATCATCAAAGGTTCATCATGGATTCAACTGATGATCTCTTAACTAGCCGAGTTTGGCTAACAGTAGCTCAGCACAACTGTGTCGTATTGCATTCTGGGATTTTGAGTTGAACAGAATCAGTATCTCTTACTGTAAATTTGTTTCAAAATTTGTCTTCAGTTCTTCCTATTGCGCTGGTTTGGCCAGCAGAATGAATAATTGTGGTTGGAATTGTGGTGGACGAGGAAGTCGCTGGAGCTTCAGTGGAGGTGACGTGAGTGATAAAAGCAAGGATGATGATCAAAGTGGAGCTCTTACCACTACCAGTTGAACTGGAAAAAAAAACAGTCAGAACTGCTCAGACCAGTCAAATTACATTGCATTTGCAAGATCATCCTGTAACATCATCATAGGGAACTGTGGTTTAGTGGTTGGCACCTTCACATCCAGGGTGTGTGTGTGTGCAAGGAGTTGGCATGTTCTCAATGTGCTTGGTGGGTTTTCTTCAGTTTCTTTCCCACAGTCCAAAAGCATGCAGATTAGGCTTATTGGCTTTCCCGTAGTGTGTGAATGATGAACGGTGGTCCCACCACAATTGGAAAATGGTAGTCACCATTGATCTCCATGGGCCCTAGTTGAACAACAGAGGTTCCTGTTGGATGGTTGGATGGATGGATATAAGAATATCACAAAACCACATTTTTTAGGAGGGAAAATTGTGTGTGATTAATAGATTGACACACTGTTCTAGATGTACCCTGCCTTGTGTCCAAAGTGTCCTGGGATAGGCTCCAGGCCCACGCTTCCCTGTACAAGGATAAGAAGTATAGAAGATGAATGAATGAATGATTGAATGTTTCTCATGGCGGATTCACTCATTCATTCAAGGTCTATACTGTTTCATCCTGTGTACAGAGTCATGTACAGGCTGAAGCCTATCCCAAGAGACAACATCCTGGATGGGTGCCGATCCATCACAGGGCACACACACACACACACACACATTATGAGCAATTTGGGGAATGTCAGTCAGCGTAATTTGCTTGTGTTTGGACTGTGGGAGGAAAGCCACCAAGCACGGAGAGAAGAGAACATGCAGACTCCATGGTGGGAATCGAACCCTTCACCCTGGTGGTGCAAGGTGACAGTGCTAACCACCAAGCCGCCTCGTACGGTGGACAGTTTTATTTATTTACTCTCATGAAGCACTTCATCATCAACATCACAGGTGATGGACTCCTAAATATTAGGATTTGTACATTATTAGTGCCCTACAAGTCAACACGTCTCTGTAGTGCACATGTGGAGGCGACAAGAAGTAATTTGGGATTCGGCCACAACCACTTCCGCGGTCGCGCGCACCCTGATCCGCGAGACTGCATCATCTGTAGGATGCGCGTGCGTGTCTGACTGACTGACTGGCTAACACTATTAGCATTCCTGCTCGAAGACTCGGGATTTCTGTGTTCAACTCATCAAAAGTAAGGGGGAAAATAACTTCACTTATGATTGCGTTTGGGATTATAATGCTCCTGGTGATGTTTCATTAATGATTGATGCGTTTTCGCTCCGGGCTCAGGTGATGATTCTGATTCTAAAAGGTCACACGAATGTTTTTCTGTGTCGTAATTACGGTTATAGTTAAACTCTCCTGTTTGGTAATTAACGGTGTTAGATAAACGATAATCAGTAGTGTGACCTTGATTCATTCCAGATTATCGGCGCGGAAACTGTGATCTCTGTTGAAATACACACAGTAAAGTACGTGTCATTTGAAGAATGTAGGCGTGGCCAAAACCAACCAGGAAGTGGAAGATGATAAATGATTGGATGTTACGACTATGACGCAGGTTGCGTTCCAAAAGGGAACGTGCGTTGTGAGTAGGTGACTATGGCGTCAGTGTCAAGCCTATGCGGAGTAGTGCGCGCGGCTAGGGAGGGAGACGGGTATTTGGGACGGAGCCGGGGTACCTAGGGGAGAAAGTGAGGGATAATTACAGCTGGCTCAGCTTGTCCACACACACACTACTGACGAATAGAGACCAGGAGCACTTTTACTCACCTCCTGGTGGTTTAGCAGTTTTAAAAGTTTTATTATTATTAATAATAATAATAACTCAGAGTAAATTGGGAGGAGGAGACAGGGCAGAGGCATGTGTTTAAAGGGGTTAAAAGCTCACTGCTTCAGACTTTTAATGAGAATGCCTCTCACATCCTGACCAAACAACAAGAAGAAGGGGGAAAAAAACCTAATAAAACAAGGAATTACCAGAGTTATTACAAAACAAGGACCTGAACAAGGGG
This sequence comes from Channallabes apus, assembly GCA_030522415.1. NCBI lineage: Eukaryota > Metazoa > Chordata > Actinopteri > Siluriformes > Clariidae > Channallabes > Channallabes apus. Next base: position 32,277,211 of record CM060116.1, on the reverse strand, counting down.
ATCAAACAAGACAGATTATCAATGAATGAAAAAATGTGTCTTTATGTAGAAGGTAAGTAACTTGTAATTAAATGACTTTACATTAAATTTCATCATAGCTTCATTGCTTCTTATAATGAGTGTGACTCACACACACACACACACACGGTATGTTCTTCTGTTAGTGTCCGATTCTGGGATTTAAAATCTCGCGTTCAGGATTAGAGAAAAATATATATAGTTATTGGTAAAGTGTTATGCCTTTTATGATACTTTGATTTTGAACTAGCGTAAGTACACGTCGTTGATGGGAGACATAATTTGTAGAAATGGTTAAAAAGGTTGATGCTAAAAATAAGATGATCAGGTGATGGTATTATTTCAGGTTGAAGCCCACGTTCATGTCCGCCTGCACCTAAGATGAACCCTGTAATCTTTTTTTTTTTTTTTTTAAACTGTGATTTCACAAAATGTTGTTAAATGGTATTGATTTCCACTGGACTGGTGGCGAAAATTAAGGAAATTGTACAAAACAAATCTAACGAGTCATTTCATCTTATTACAAGCACCGGAAAAGAGCGGATATTGAGAAGTTTACGTTTTTACGCCTTGAAAAAGATGAAGAGGGATCAAATAAAGATGAAGTTTTGCCTAAATGACCGACTCCAGAGCGTTAAAATTCACTTGCACAACTTCAGAGCTGTTATTCCAGCCGTGAAAATGATGAACTAATCCTTGTAAAAATATTCAGTTTAGATTGAGTTTATTATTAAAAAGTAGATTATTAAATCCAGCACATGACTGTTCATAACATCGTTTTTTTTTTTTTTTTATAATTTTTTTGGATTTTTTCCAATTTTCTCCCCAATATTAGTCGTGTCCAATTCCTCCCCGTCACTAGGGGGCTCCCACATTATGGCTACCACTACCACTCAGTCGGGAGGGCGAAGACTATCCCGTGTTTCCTCCGAACCGCGTGACGTCAGCCGACCGCATCTTTTCGAACTGCTTGCTCACGCACCATTAGGGGTGGAGTAACACACTCGGAGGAAAGCGCTAGCCGCTCCTTCCGCATGCGCAAGCTCACAGACTGATTGGCTGTAGAGCCGTGATTAATGTGGGAGCACAAGTACCTCTCATCCCTCCCCCCTGAGAGAGCTCGGCCAATCAGCTCTCTCTATGCCTCCGGCTGTGAGAGGAAACCAGCATCACCCGGGAACCGAACCAGCGATCTCCGGATGATAGGTGGAGCGATTTACCACTGCGCCACTCGGAGGCCATAACTTCGCTTTTACTCAACTTTTTGATTTGACTCATGGTGCAGGTTACACATCATTAAGATATCTAAATAATGCGAACATTTCATTCAGTTCTGTCGAGAGAGTTTTGCGCGATGCTGTGACAAAATTTAGCTGAAGAGGTTTCGGTTCCTCTAATATATGAAATGTAAAAACAATCACTGAAGGAGCGAGTTCTGACCAATGTACAGACAAAAAAAAAAAGTTTTTTTGTATTTATATACTGTACAGTAGATGTCTTCTGCGTGGATACAATCTTGATCAAAAGTTTGACCCCCCCCCCCCTTTCTGTGCTTATAATTAGTAGTCCGATTTGATGAAGCAAAAAAAAAAAAGTTAGTTTTTTTTAGTAAGGAATTTTATAATTGATCTATCTATCTATCAAATAAAAAAAGTAAAAAAACATCTGAAAATAATCCCACCCTTATGTCCATTTCAGTCTCAAGTCTACTTCACTTCTAATTTCCCTCTGCTTTCACAGTTTAACAGTCAGATTTGCATGTTTCTCCCCCGTGCTTACTGGGTTTCCTCCGGTTTCCTCCCACAGTCCAATGACGTGCAGATTAGATTTAGACTCAGATTAACGTTCCCAAATTGTCCCGTAGTGTGTGAGTGAGTGTGGTACCCCAGTGTCGTACCCCACCGCGTGACCCTGTACTCAGGATACAGCGGTGTAGAAAGTGAGCGAGTGAATTTAAGGGTTAAATCCTTGGCAGTGATGAAACCTGGGCTTTTTTTTATGACAGAAAGAAACATTTCCTTATAAGATAAGACATTTCACAAGACTTTATGATTCGTTTATTATCCATGTGATCCTGAGAGAAAAGTACAGCGAGGTGACGGATTGATGGATTTATAACTGTGTGGAAAATTACTCAGGTGTCCGTTGGACGGATCTTATAATACACTAGCTCATAGTGCTTTACTTTGAAGAATTTGTTTATTGTTTTGCTTTAAGGATGTTTTTTGTTTTTAACTAGAAGGCTAAAAAAAGTTCTAAAACTCTTATCATTTCTCATTGAACTAAAATGTTTTGATATGAAACGAACGGAAGGAAAAATAAAAGATGCACAAAATCACTTGTTAGTGTAAATATTACAGATGTGTAATTTTACGATAATAATAATAATAATAATAATAATAATAATAATAATAATAACAATGAACTGACTTTAGAAGCGTGTTGTGACTTAGCAAAGGAAAATTCCGAGGAAATATTCATCTTACGTTCTTTGGAAGGAGTCTCCAGTTCTAGCACTGAAATGATGAGGGAATGTTTGTCTCTAACTGCTGGGATTTGTGTAAAAATAAAAACGTAGTTGTTTTGCTGACCTTCAATGTTTAAACGCAAAAAAAAAAAAAAAAGAAAAATGTATGTACTGAGGACTAAGTCAGTCTCGCTCATGCTGTTATTGGCTTCAGTCAGTGGAAGGAGTAACATCACGATACTGTCCTTCACGTGGGGCGTTCAAGTCAAACCGGGACTTTATGGTGAATGATGAATGTAAATCCGATTGACTCTCTCTATCTCTCCAAGCCATTATTTCTACATATTTGGGATATTCAAGGAGTTCCTGGGAGGCCGGCGTTTCAGATGTGCAGAGAGAACTTTTTACTCTCAGAGTTTTAAAATACATCACTACAGCTAGAGTGTGTTTTATGAACACAGTCTGAATGAATGAATGTACAGTGTAGAGTGAGTGTGACCTTAACGCAGAAATACAGAAGATTCTTTATGGTGTGTGTGTGTGTGTGTTTTCCATGAAGCATATGCTTTGAATGGCAGTGCAGGCCACAGTGAAGACTAGAAGACTAGTTGGAGTGTTCGAGCTGTTTAACAAATTCATAAATACAACAGCTTTAAATCTCTCTCTGTCTCTTTTCTGCTGTTGTAGAAAAGCGTCAGGTTTTCTTTCCCTCCTGTGAGTGTGAAGCACCTGGTTTGTTGTGTTTTATTCACAGCGCGTGTAGTAGTTTAATAAAGATGTAACGGTCAGACGATACGGATCGATGCCTGGATACGGAAACTATATCACAGCGACAGAAGTGATATCCATTACGTTTGATTTGCGTGCGGTGTCTAGACGCAGTACAGTGCTTCAACTCCGAACTCTCACGCTTAAAAGATTTTTTTTCCCTTAAATTCTGTCATCACGAATAATAAATGATTAAGAAATGAACAATAAATCCAATTAGAGATGATTAAACCGCAGCCTCGACTTTATGAACCTCCCTCGTCTCTCCTGAGATTAAACACGGCTAATATTAAACTAATAAAAGATTACAGACGCGGCTGAGCTTCCAGTGTTTGTGTGTGTGTGTGTGTGTGTGTGTGTGTGTGTGTGTGTGTGTGTGTGTGTGTGTGTGTATCCTTGCTATTGATATTGAAGTGTGTGTGGAGACGTGTGTGAGAGATTTCTTTTTGTTTTTTTGCTTCTCTACTTCCCTTTCATCCCGTCGCTCTTTCTTTTTTTCTCTTTCTTTCCTTAGTTTCTTCCTTTTCTTCTTTCCCTCTTCCCACACTTTTTTCTTACTTTCCTTAATTTTATTCTTTACTAATTTTTTTTAATTCCCTTTCTCCTTTTCTTTTTTTAATCTTCCTTTTCATCTTTCCTTCCTCTTTATTCTTCCCATGTTTTCTTTCCTTTCTTTTTGCTTCTCTCCTTCCTTTTCACACTTCCTATTCTTCCCTTTCCTTCATTTCATTTTGTTTTTTTTCATTTTGTTTTTTCTATTTTCTTCTTTCCTTTCTTTTCTGCCTTTCGTTCATTTGTTCCTTTTATTCTTTCATTTCCTTCCTTCCATTTTCACCTTTCAATTCCCTTTTTTCTTCTTTAATCTTCCTTTACTTCTTTCCTTCCTTTTCTTTCTTCCTATTTAATGATTGATGTAATTTTCTTTTTTTGATTCTCTCATTCATATTCTTCTCTTTCCTTTATATTCTTCCCACATTTATATCAGTTTCATCTTTCATTCCCCTTCTGCCTTTCTTTTTTTATCCTTCTTTACTTGCTTCCCTCCTTTTCCTGCTCTCTTTCATTTCGTTCTATCGTTTTCTTCCTTTCTGTCTCTGATACTTCCGTGTTTCTGTTACGTCACTGAATCTTTTATAGTGAGCCTGATAAACAGGATTTTAATCTCGTAGTAGTGATCACACACACACACACACACACACACACACACACACACACACACACAGGTCAGGTGACACAGTCCGCTTCTCCAGCGCTGCTCCAGTGTGTTTAGATGTAATTACAAGTGTTTCATGAGTGTCAAAGACGTTTATTGATAATTACATGAAGTTCATACAGAAAAGTCTTTGACACTCATGAAACACTTGTAATTACACTTCAAAGGACTTCAAACACACCGAAGCGTCAGACTTTATGAAAATGTGTCGGGTCGCTGGACAGATCTTTCTATAAGTGCCGTTCAAGTCAAACCAGGACTTTTGATAGTGCAGAACACAGTTATGAGTGTTATATAAAAAACTCCCTTTATTTCTCTACATATTCTGCTGTGACTATATTGATACTCATTTGATACTTTTTTCATATATTCTGCTTTTAATTCGATGTTTGATATAAATCCTTTTTTTTTTGTAAAGTTTTTGTATACCTATTCTTTTAGTTTTATACCTATTCTATTCTTTTTGATATTTATTTCAATTTTATTCTATTTTATGCTCATTTTTTAAATAAAATAATTAATAAAATTAATCATTTTTTAAATAAAAATAATGAACCTTCACTAACGGGAAAGTTCAGCACAAGAGGCAGAACAGTGATTTAGATTAAAAATAAATAAATAAATAATAACAACAAAAATATGATGATTAACCTAAATCTAGTACGCAGTCGGTACGATGATGTCACCATATACCCAGGTGCTGATTCCATAAGTGTCACGATTTTATAAATATCCAAATTCAAAAAGGATTTTTTTTAAAAACTAAACACACATGTTTAAAATAACTTAAACAATTTAACACTTGCTGTAAATATATAGACATTGTATTTAAAAAAAATTTTTTAAAGGCTTTTACCAAACTGTGACTTAAAAAATAAACAGTGTAATACTCACAGTGGAGTGACTTAATCGTACCGTGGGCGGATGGAGAGGTGACTGAGCTCGAGTTTGAAGATGTAGGTTTCCATCCAGTTGGTGCTGACGTTTAGTTCGACAGATTCGACAGCAGTGAAGCGAAGGGAAACGATTATTATTATTATTTTTTTTTTTTTTCTGTCTGTCTGTTTGTTTGTGCCCACATTGAGTAAAAACTACTAAACAAATTTTAATGAGATTTTCATGGGTGTATTTGCCCGAGCCAGAGGTAACATATAGGCTTTGTTTCATCGCAAACGGTTCACAGGAAGTGAAGATATGCTGCTTAGAAATCTAAATAAAAAACTGCCTTATATCATAAAAAAAATAATAATTCTTGAAAAAAATCAGTAGTTCATCGCAAAATTCAACAGATGGCGCTGTACCAATTTTATTATTATTTTTCAAAAAAACGTGCATACGAGTGTGCGATTGAAATCTACTTCATAAACACGGTACTTTACACGTCAGAATTTTTTAGTTCATTACAAAATAAAATTCAAGAGATGATGGCGCTGAACTTTTTTTTTTTTTTTTTTTTTTTACGAACGAAACACGTCTAGTGATTAAATAAGAAGACACTCTTTCCTGTTTATACAAGAATAGAATTTTTTTTTCCCTGTCTTGAGGTCACACGAGGTCAGGAGATCGGTTTTCTTTGCCGTCTAGACGTTTTTCAGGATGGACATTAGTTTATTGTGTCACAAACATGACCGATAAGTAAAGATCAATCGCTATTTATTTATTTATTTATTTATTTTTTGTCCTTCCTTCAAATGACTGGCCTCTGATTTGACTCTGTGATGTGATTGCAGGTGTGAGCACGACGGTGCCGCCGGACAGGTCCATGGCTCAGTTTCAGGAAATAATGCGTCAGCAGCTGGAGAGCTCCATGTACACTGAGCTGGAGAAGCTGACGAGCACGGCTAAAGGAGCAAACACAGAGGTGAGCAGAAGCACATTAATTAGACCCTACTCTACTAAGCGTGCTATTTGCTAAACACACACCTGAAATGAAGAGACGTGAAGATAAAAGCGTCCACTCGGCTCGTTGAACTCGTCACAACACTATGACTTACGCGCCGTTTAATCATTAAACATCAGACGGGTACAGTGTCGTGTGTCGTGTACAGAGATAATGCTCCTTAATCTCCTCAAATCAAACTTCACAGGTTTAAAGGTCTCGTATTTAACACGTTTGCGACACCTCTCCATAAACTCAGATCCTGTATCCTGGCTCTCTGTTTCTGTAGCTGAAAAAAAACGCTCTACACTAGTCGTGACATGGATTCATAACGTTTTTTTTTTTTTTTTTGACTTTATTCCTTTTTTTGACACTTTTTCCGTTTGATAAACGATGAAATGATGTCATCGTTACCCAAGTGATGTATGTGGGTGGCCAAAAGTTTTTAAATCATTAGGCATTTTTCCTTAGATAAATCTGGTTATTTTTATTTATGTCTTAGAACTGAAATAGGAACTAACAATAGAAGATAACATAGGGGACACGGAGGGGACACGGAGGGGACACGGAGGGGACACCAGATGGTTCTGAACAGACGGTAACCCGAGCTCGGGATCGAGCTGTGAACCGTGGAGCCGCGAGTCGCAGAGACTATGAGCCGAGGACTGAAAATGGCGGGAGGGAAGACGTCCATACATCTCATGGGTTCGGGCTCGGATTAGCAAAAGTTTTAGCTCCTCTCTCATAGCTGGCTTATTATAATGTAATACATACGAAGCATGAATAATGTATAAAGGAAGAGAAGCAGAGCAGATCGCACTGCTTGTGTGTACACACACACACACACACACTGTAAAACCAGGCCAGACCTGTGTTTAGACAGCGGTGGGTGTCTTTCATTCCTTCCTAATCAGTTCCAGAAGAGTTCACCGTAGTGACACATACTAAACCAGTGTGTAAGCTGTTAGAGCAGTCTCGCTCTCTCTCTCTCTCTCTCTCTCTCTCTCTCTCTCTCTCACACACACATTTTTTATGCATTAATGTACTGCCAGATGGATACTGCAGAACACGGACCACACCCTGCTAACTCAAACACAGTCCCGAAGAAGAAGAATTGACGCAGTGCGTCGCGTGTGTGTGTGTGTGTGTGTGTTGTGGGATTTCCACTGCCTTTACATTACGTCATCGTTTTTGACGTGATGTATCCGGGATATTTACACTGCGTCCTGTGTCAGGACGTCCCACCTTCGTGCCTCGTTTTTCCGTCGTGTCGCGTCAGGTAGCAGCTAACTTCTAACATCAAACCTAGCCCTCTTCAGCCCATAGGTGTGTTATTTTTTTTTTACTGTTATATCATGCTTATAAATATGGGTGACGTCATAAAATGGATTGATAAGATACCGAGCATGGAGGTTTCCAGTCCCTGCATTCTGATTTACTCATATTTAAAAATACAGACATTGAAACAGTGAGTTTGGAAAAGGAGTGAAACAGGAAGAGAGACAAGTAGCCAGAATGCAAGATCCGAATCGGATGTTAAACACACGCTTCATGGAAAAATCCAAGACCTGCGGCTGGTGACTCTAAATGAACGTCTCGCTTTCCTGTGAAGGTCTTCATGAGAGACAGTTTCATCATGGAGCTTACTGGGTTTTGCAAACGCACTCGAAACGATACGGTTCTTGCGAGACCTGATCCGGAACAGCCGACCTTCTGTTCGTCGTTGTTTTGTTTTTGTTAATTAATTACATAATCTCCAGGATTGTTTGAAAATAATTCCCAAATTGTGTCCAAACTTTTGACACTGATGATACTTTTGATACCGATACTGTAGTTTGGAATTATTTATATTCTAATATACAGTGGTGTGAAAAACTATTTGCCCCCCTCCTGATTTCTTATTCTTTTGCATGTTTGTCACACTTAAATGTTTCTGGTCATCAAACACATTTAACTATTAGTCAAAGATAACACAAGTAAACACAAAATGCAGTTTTTAAATGAGGGGTTTTATTATTTAGGGAGAAAAAAAATCCAAACCTACATGGCCCTGTGTGAAAAAGTAATTGCCCCCTGAACCTAATAACTGGTTGGGCCACCCTTAGCAGCAATGACTGCAATCAAGCGTTTGTGATAACTTGCAACGAGTCTTTTACAGCGCTCTGGAGGAATTTTGGCCCACTCATCTTTGCAGAATTGTTGTAATTCAGCTTTATTTGAGCGTTTTCTAGCATGAACCGCCTTTTTAAGGTCATGCCACAACATCTCAATAGGATTCAGGTCAGGGCTTTGACTAGGCCACTCCAAAGTCTTCATTTTGTTTTTCTTCAGCCATTCAGAGGTGGATTTGCTGGTGTGTTTTGGGTCATTGTCCTGCTGCAGCACCCAAGATCGCTTCAGCTTGAGTTGACGAACAGATGGCCGGACATTCTCCTTCAGGATTTTTTGGTAGACAGTAGAATTCATGGTTCCATCTATCACAGCAAGCCTTCCAGGTCCTGAAGCAGCAAAACAACCCCAGACCATCACACTACCACCACCATATTTTACTGTTGGTATGATGTTCTTTTTCTGAAATGCTGTGTTACTTTTACGCCAGATGTAACGGGACACGCACCTTCCAAAAAGTTCAACTTTTGTCTCGTCGGTCCACAAGGTATTTTCCCAAAAGTCTTGGCAATCATTGAGATGTTTTTTAGCAAAATTGAGACGAGCCTTAATGTTCTTTTTGCTTAAAAGTGGTTTGCGCCTTGGAAATCTGCCATGCAGGCCGTTTTTGCCCAGTCTCTTTCTTATGGTGGAGTCGTGAACACTGACCTTAATTGAGGCAAGTGAGGCCTGCAGTTCTTTAGATGTTGTCCTGGGGTCTTTTGTGGCCTCTCGGATGAGTTGTCTCTGCGCTCTTGGGGTAATTTTGGTCGGCCGGCCACTCCTGGGAAGGTTCACCACTGTTCCATGTTTTTGCCATTTGTGGATAATGGCTCTCACTGTGGTTCACTGGAGTCCCAAAGCTTTAGAAATGGCTTTATAACCTTTACCAGACTGATAGATCTCAATTACTTTTGTTCTCATTTGTTCCTGAATTTCTTTGGATCTTGGCATGATGTCTAGCTTTTGAGGTGCTTTTGGTCTACTTCTCTGTGTCAGGTAGCTCCTATTTAAGTGATTTCTTGATTGAAACAGGTGTGGCAGTAATCAGGCCTGGGGGTGACTACAGAAATTGAACTCAGGTGTGATAAACCACAGTTAAGTTATTAAGTTATTTTTTAACAAGGGGGGCAATCACTTTTTCACACAGGGCCATGTAGATTTGGAGTTTTTTTTCTCCCTTAATAACGTAAACCTTCATTTAAAAACTGCATTTTGTGTTCAATTATGTTATCTTTGACTAATAGTTAACGGTTTTTGATGAGCAGAAACATTTAAGTGTGACAAACATGCAAAAGAATAAGAAATCAGGAAGGGGGCAAATAGTTTTTCACACCACTGTATGTATTTTTTTTTTAATTGCACATTAAGTCTCCTCCTACCAGTCAGGGAGGACCGAAGACTCTCACGTGTTTTTCCTCCGAACCACGTGACGTCCAGCCGCCCACACACATCTTGGCTGGGAATCAAACCTACCACTGAATCAACAATAATTTTTTTTAAGCGGGCATGCTTCCAACAAATTAGTAATCTGAGACATGTTTAAACAAAAAGTGTAATAAAAAAAACAAACTCATTAATGATTAGTGACTAGTGCAACAGGCTGTAATCAATCAATATTCTATAAAAAAAATAATAAAAAGCAGGTACAGTAATATTACACGTCTAGAGTTTCTTCGGCATAGGCTCGCTATATACAATAGCTGTAGGTAGACGCACCTCGCACTCGGAGGAAAGCGCTATCCGCCCTCTTCCACATGCACGACCTCGCACACACACCTACGATTGTAGCTGTGATTGACTGGAGCTTTAGCGACAGTAGCTCTCTTGAAGGCTGTAGCCAAGTGTTCAAGCTTGCTGCATCATCATCATCATCGAGATCTGACCCAGTGATCTTACGTCCTGGAGTCCATTATGTTTAAATCACACGCATGGTCCGTGTTGACTTCATTTCTCTGGTTTTAGCCGTGATGATGTTTGAAGATGATCTCGAGTGTCAGATGGCGAGTAAAACTGCAAAGGGAAGCCTCTTTCATAACCGGCTTAATGATGAACGGATTAGGCAGGATTAGTGCTCATGTACTGGACGAACAAAAGAAAATCATTAATAAAAAAAAACTAAAATCAAAAGCACATGAGAGAACGCCACGCCTTATTAAGGTGGAAAACTTAAAACGGTGAGAGTGCAGTGGATTTATGAAAACATCCTGCAGGTTTCTCCTCTGTTATAATCCGCAGTACAGTGATTGATTGATTGATTGATTGATGTTTTTGCCTTTAGACCTTAAAAGAAATTAAACATCACATCTTGCTGCCTCTAAATCCCCCTGCCTTTTTGTCTTCTTGTTTACCCCTACAGATCTGTAAGAAGGATTTTGATGGCTTCAGGAAGCTCTTCCACAGGTTCCTGCAGGTGAAAGGACCTTCAGTGGAGTGGCCCAAAATCAACAGACCTCCAGAAGACTCGGTAAGCGAAGACCCTTTTTTTTCTTTCTTTCCCTTACAAACTTAAACTATTAAGTATAATAAACAATCATTCTCATGTCAAAACCGTGACATGATGTCTTTTTCCTCATGTTAAAACAGAGCGTTCCTGTTCATGTCTCACACATTTTCCTTTTAAGCAAAAAATTTTTTTTAATTAAAATCAGTAATAATCTCTGTGAGCATCCCAAGGTGTGTGTGTGTGTGTGTGTGTGAGTGAGCTCGTTCGTGCTTCATTTTCCAAGCCCAGGTTTCATTATGATCTGGAGTGATGTCACCGAGCTCATGTTATTAAACGCCTACGAGAGACAGGATACACGCTTTTTTTTATGTCATACAGGCTGAATGATATTAAAAAAAGCAAACAGTGGGAATGTTTGCTTTTTTAAGTGGGAGTAGGAATTTTGCAGCTGAGGTAAGGGATGAGAGAGAGAGAGAGAGATGATTGGATTATAAATATTATATTATACTATACTATATTATACTATACTTATACTATACTATATTATACTATACTTATACTATATTATACTATACTATATTATACTATACTTATACTATATTATATCATACTATACTATATTATACTATATTATACTATACTTATACTATATTATACTATACTATACTTATACTATGTTATATTATATTATACTATACTATATTATACTATACTTGTACTATATTATATCATACTATACTATATTATACTATACTTATACTATATTATACTATACTATATTATACTATACTATACTTATACTATGCTATATTATACTATACTATATTATACTATACTATACTTATACTATACTATACTATACTTATACTATATTATACTATACTTATACTATATTATACTATACTATATTATACTATACTTATACTATATTATACTATACTATATTATACTATACTTATACTATATTATACTATACTAATACTATATTATACTATATTATACTATACTTATACTATATTATACTATGCTATATTATATTATAATATACTATATTATAATATACTTATTCTATATTATACTATACTAATACTATATTATATTATACTATATTATACTATACTTATACTATATTATACTTTACTATACTATACTTATACTATATTATACTATACTAATACTATATTATATTATACTATATTATACTATATTATACTTTACTTATACTATATTATACTATACTTATACTATATTATATCATACTATACTATATTATACTATATTATACTATACTTATACTATATTATACTATACTATACTTATACTATGTTATATTATACTATACTATATTATACTATACTTGTACTATATTATATCATACTATACTATATTATACTATACTTATACTATATTATACTATACTATATTATACTATACTATACTTATACTATGCTATATTATACTATACTATATTATACTATACTATACTTATACTATACTATACTATACTTATACTATATTATACTATACTTATACTATATTATATCATACTATACTATATTATACTATATTATACTATACTTATACTATATTATACTATACTATACTTATACTATGTTATATTATACTATACTATATTATACTATACTTGTACTATATTATATCATACTATACTATATTATACTATACTTATACTATATTATACTATACTATATTATACTATACTATACTTATACTATGCTATATTATACTATACTATATTATACTATACTATACTTATACTATACTATACTATACTTATACTATATTATACTATACTTATACTATATTATACTATACTATATTATACTATACTTATACTATATTATACTATACTATATTATACTATACTTATACTATATTATACTATACTAATACTATATTATACTATATTATACTATACTTATACTATATTATACTATGCTATATTATATTATAATATACTATATTATAATATACTTATTCTATATTATACTATACTAATACTATATTATATTATACTATATTATACTATACTTATACTATATTATACTTTACTATACTATACTTATACTATATTATACTATACTAATACTATATTATATTATACTATATTATACTATATTATACTTTACTTATACTATATTATACTATACTTATACTATGCTATATTATATTATAATATACTATATTGTACTATACTTATTCTATATTATACTATACCAATACTATATTATATTATACTATATTATACTATACTATATTATACTATACTATATTATACTATACTAATACTATATTATATTATACTATATTATACTATACTTATACTATATTATACTATACTATATTATACGATACTAATACTATATTATATTATACTATATTATACTATACTTATACTATATTATACTATACTATATTATACTATACTAATACTATATTATATTATACTATATTATACTATACTTATACTATATTATACTATACTATATTATACTATACTAATACTATATTATATTATACTATATTATACTATACTTATACTATATTATACTATACTATATTATACTTTACTATATTATACTATACTAATACTATATTATATTATACTATATTATACTATACTTATACTATATTATACTTTACTATACTATACTTATACTATATTATACTATACTAATACTATATTATATTATACTATATTATACTATATTATACTTTACTTATACTATATTATACTTTACTATATTATACTATACTTATACTATGCTATATTATATTATAATATACTATATTGTACTATACTTATTCTATATTATACTATACTAATACTATATTATACTATATTATACTATACTATATTATACTATACTATATTATACTATACTAATACTATATTATATTATACTATATTATACTATACTTATACTATATTATACTATACTATACTATATTATACGATACTAATACTATATTATATTATACTATATTATACTATACTTATACTATATTATACTATACTATATTATACTATACTAATACTATATTATATTATACTATATTATACTATACTTATACTATACTATATTATACTATACTAATACTATATTATATTATACTATATTATACTATACTTATACTATATTATACTATACTATACTTATACTATGCTATATTATATTATAATATACTATATTATACTATACTTATTCTATATTATACTATACTAATACTATATTATATTATACTATATTATACTATACTTATACTATATTATACTATACTATACTTATACTATATTATACTTTACTATATTATACTATACTAATACTATATTATATTATACTATATTATACTATACTTATACTATATTATACTTTACTATATTATACTATACTAATACTATATTATATTATACTATATTATACTATACTTATACTATATTATACTATACTAATACTATATTATATTATACTATATTATACTATATTATACTATGTTATACTATACTTATACTATATTATACTTTACTATATTATACTATACTATACTTGTACTATATTATACTTTACTATATTATACTATACTAATACTATATTATATTATACTATATTATACTATACTTGTACTATATTATATTATACTATATTATACTATACTTATACTATATTATAATATACTATACTTATACTATATTATACTTTACTATATTATACTATACTAATACTATATTATATTATACTATATTATACTATACTTATACTATATTATACTTTACTATACTATACTTATACTATATTATACTATACTAATACTATATTATATTATACTATATTATACTATATTATACTTTACTTATACTATATTATACTTTACTATATTATACTATACTAATACTATATTATATTATACTATATTATACTATACTTATACTATATTATACTATACTTATACTATGCTATATTATACTATACTTATACTATATTGTACTATACTTATTCTATATTATACTATACTAATACTATATTATACTATATTATACTATACTATATTATACTATACTAATACTATATTATATTATACTATATTATACTATACTTATACTATATTATACTATACTATATTATACGATACTAATACTATATTATATTATACTATATTATACTATACTTATACTATATTATACTATACTATATTATACTATACTAATACTATATTATATTATACTATATTATACTATACTTATACTATACTATATTATACTATACTAATACTATATTATATTATACTATATTATACTATACTTATACTATATTATACTATACTATACTTATACTATGCTATATTATATTATAATATACTATATTATACTATACTTATTCTATATTATACTATACTAATACTATATTATATTATACTATATTATACTATACTTATACTATATTATACTATACTATACTTATACTATATTATACTTTACTATATTATACTATACTAATACTATATTATATTATACTATATTATACTATACTTATACTATATTATACTTTACTATATTATACTATACTATACTTATACTATATTATACTATACTAATACTATATTATATTATACTATATTATACTATATTATACTATGTTATACTATACTTATACTATATTATACTTTACTATATTATACTATACTATACTTATACTATATTATACTTTACTATATTATACTATACTAATACTATATTATATTATACTATATTATACTATACTTGTACTATATTATACTATACTATATTATACTATACTAATACTATATTATATTATACTATATTATACTATACTAATACTATATTATATTATACTATATTATACTATACTTATACTATATTATACTATACTATACTTATACTATGCTATATTATATTATAATATACTATATTATACTATACTTATTCTATATTATACTATACTAATACTATATTATATTATACTATATTATACTATACTTATACTATATTATACTATACTATACTTATACTATATTATACTTTACTATATTATACTATACTAATACTATATTATATTATACTATATTATACTATACTTATACTATATTATACTTTACTATATTATACTATACTATACTTATACTATATTATACTATACTAATACTATATTATATTATACTATATTATACTATACTTATACTATATTATACTATACTATATTATACTATACTAAAACTATATTATATTATACTATATTATACTATACTTATACTATATTATACTATACTATATTATACTATACTAATACTATATTATATTATACTATATTATACTATACTTATACTATATTATACTATACTATACTTATACTATGCTATATTATACTATACTTATTCTATATTATACTATACTAATACTATATTATATTATACTATATTATACTATACTTATACTATGTTATACTTTACTATATTATACTATACTATACTTATACTATATTATACTTTACTATATTATACTATACTAATACTATACTATATTATATTATACTATATTATACTATACTTATACTATATTATACTATACTATACTTATACTATGCTATATTATAATAAACTATATTATATTATAATATACTATATTATACTATACTTATTCTATATTTTACTATACTTATTCTATATTATACTATACTAATACTATATTATATTATACTATATTATACTATACTTATACTATGTTATACTTTACTATATTATACTATACTATACTTATACTATATTATACTTTACTATATTATACTATACTATACTTATACTATATTATAGTTTACTATATTATACTATATTATAATTAGAAATTAGAATTTCCCCTTAAATTTAGGACAAAATCTTAGTAAAGATAAAAATTATTCACAAAACACCTTAGCCCTAAAAATAGCTAAGAGTAGAGAGTTGAGAGTAGAGGTAAAAAATTGTTAAGAGTAGAGAGGAGGACTTTTAAGAGGCTTAAGAGTTTTCGTAGCAGAGGACAAAATGGCAGAAAGAAGAAATATTTTCCAAACACTGAACATAAAGCTAAAAGTAAACACTGCTCTTCTGTCCAATTTGGTTTTCTTGTCCTTTTACTTTCTCACAAAGTGCAACTTAAACAGACAGTCCTGCAATCATGTTGCATCATGGTAAATTAATGTAAGAACTTAAATATAGTATCTACTGTGTGGAAATTGGTTGCTTCAAAAGTAGACACATTTTCAACATTTGGCTGTTTAATTAACTTTAAGATATTTAGCCTATTCAATTCAATTTTATTTGTATAGCGCTTGTAACAATGGGCCAGGGGTAGCTCAGTGGTTAAGGCATTGGACTACGGTTAGGAAGATCCCAGGTTCAAACCCCACAACCACCAAGTTAAGTTGCCACTGTTGGGACCCTTGAGCAAGGCCCTTAACCCTCAACTGCTCAGATGTACTGTATAATGAGATAAAAATGTAAGTCGCTCTGGATAAGAGCGTCTGCCAAATGACTAAATGTAAATGTAAACAATTGACATTGTCTCAAAGCAGCTTTACACAATCAAAAGAATTATTTAAGTTTGTATGGAATGTGAGTGTGCATGAATCAAAATGTTCAGATAGTCCCTGGTGAGCAAGCCCGAGGGCGACAGTGGCAAGGAAAAACTCCCTGAGATGGTAATAGGAAGAAACCTTGAGAGGAACCAGACTCAACAGGGAACCCATCCTCATCTGGGTGAAACAGATAGCAGGAAATGATCTGCATTTATACAGTGTGTTAGGTGGCAGAAGTTCAGTTATAATAGTTGATGTTAATTGATGTTAAAAGAGTCCAGGTAGTTATTGGAGACTCGGGTAGACCTGTAGAAAGTTCCAGTCCTGAACTATCGAAATGTCAAGTCCTCAGAGAAACAGCTGACAACACCAGTCGAGGCCAGAACCATCTTCTAAGTAGAGAGAATCATCCCCAGACACCAGACGCATCCCAAAGAGACACACGGAGCATCCATGCGACGAGACCTCCAACCAGAAACGGGGCACCAGGATGGATCAGACAGGTCCGGAGGGCAGAGGGAGTCTGGATCACTGGCAGCTCAGGAATGACATGTGTAGCTTGACAGAGAGAGAGAAAGAGAGTGACGGGGGGAGAGAGGAAAGAGAAAGAGAAGAAGAGGAGAGATGGCAGTTAGGTATGGTCACAGTCACATAATGTATAATGTGAATGTATATTTACTGTAGAGTGCAAGCAGGGACTCCGGCAGGACTAACTATGACATCATAACTAAAAGGGAGAGCCAGAAGGAAACACAGACATGAGGGGGAACTGAGATGTAAAGCAAACAATCACCTCACCGTCAAGAAACCTGAGTGATCAAATGAGAGTGAGGAAGACAGCATCTAAACATACCAGTTCACCATAATACTCTACGTCCATGAGTCCCCCAGATCTGCTCCTTTACCTTATGGCAAATCTATTTATAAAATGCTTGGTTAAATAAATAGGTTTTTAGGGGGCAGTGGTGGCTCAATCGGTTAAGGCTGTGGGTTTCTGGGTTACTGATCGGAAGGTCGGGGGTTCGAACCCCAGCATCGGCAAGTTGCCACTGTTGAGCCCTTGAGCAAGGCCCTTAACCCTATCTGCTCCAGGGGCGCTGTAAGCTGGCTGACCCTGCGCTCTGACCCCAGTTTCCTAATTGGGATATGCGAAGAAGAAATTTCGCTGTGCTGTAAAAAAAGTACATGTGACAATAATTGAATATTCTTCTTCTTCTTCTTTTAGCCTAGACTTAAACACTGAGACTGTGTCCGAGTCCCGAACACTATTTGGAAGACTATTCCATAATTTTGGGGCTTTGTAAGAAAAAGCTCTGCCCCCAGCTGTAGTTTTCATAATACGCGGTACTGACAGACACTTTGCAAAAAGTAGCCAGTAGTCGTGATTATACAGTTTTTTCATATACAAACATTATGATTTCACTGTCTATTCTATTATCATAGATTTTTACCAAGAGTCCATTTCAAGACCTTTACTGATTTTTTTTGTTATCAACCAATCACAGTCCTTGAATTGCTGCATCATCCCTAGCAACGGGGTCAACCACACCTCCTCACTAAGATGGAGGTTTTTGTACTTTCCTTACTCAGATTTGCTGTAAGAAGTTTCCTAAATCACTTTTAGTCTAGGACTCCCAGATAGGACTTTTTAAGCCAAGATAGGAATTCTAAGAAGCTTTGTGAATACGGGCCCAGGAATTCATAGCAGGATTTCCTTTTCTAGAATGTCCCTAGTTAAGCCATGACTCATTAAACACACACACGCACACATACACACACACACGGAGTGTTTCTTTGCCTCATTCAGCTTGAAGGTTTATGACTCTGGAAAAACTTTAATGTGGAAAAAGTCTGAGCTTGAATTACACTCGTCAATAAATAATCTCAAACCCGACACTTTCAGTTTCCGGTCCAAGCCCTAGAGCTCGTCAGAGAATTAACGACACACGCTAACACGACAGCTCTAAAGCTTTAACGACATCACCGTTAGAGATGACTGAGAGATAATAACCTCAGCGCTAATCGAATGGTGTATCGCTTGAGATTTTATGAAAGTGACTCAAATATTGTAAAAGTAAGAATTTGTTACATGTACAGCGCTGATGTCAAACGTCACTAGACCAGCTGAACCACAAAAGCGAGGAAGCTTCACACTTCAAGGCGGGAATCATCACCGAAACGGCTTAGCCTGCACAAATAATTTCACATATAACAAAGTAAACTGTATGACCAGAAAAGTATGTGGACACCTAAGCTTCACACTTACGAGCCCTGTACCAGTCAAAAGTTTGGATGCAAGTTTGAATTAATTTTCTATATTCTAGAACAATAATGGATGGATTTTATTTAAAACTATCAAATACCACATATGGTATTATGTTCTTAAGAAACAACAGCAGCTGTTCTGAAAGAGTTCCTGTGTCGAGTGCATTTGCAAAACCCATCAAGCACCTAATGGTGAACCTGGCTCTCATGAAGACCTTCCCAGGAAAGCAAGACCAAAATGTACGTCTGCCGGAAGAGATGTTCTTTTAGAGTCACCAGCCTCAGAAATCACCTATTAATACTAAACTTTACCTCAGATTAGAGCCATAATGAAGGATTTACAGAGCAGAAGTAGCAGAAACATCTCAATATCAACTGTTCAAAGGAGATCATTGTGTATTTTGGACGCCTTCAGCATTGTTTCACAGTGTAGAAAGAAATAAGAAGGGGTGTACAAACTTTTGACTGGTAGTGTACATTTAATATTACAAGTCATGAAACGTGTTGATTTTCACTCCTTTTCCAAACTCACTGTTTCAGTGTCTCTAGCTTTAAATAAACTGCTTGTATGCAATTCAGAATACAGGGATCTTATCAATCGGTGTTCTGACTGACGAAATGAGCGGACAAATTTATTTTATGAAGGCTTCACAGAGCATAAGCAGTAGCCACATCTCAACATCAACTGTTGAAGGAGATTATTAGGTATTTTGCGCTGAAATAAAAAGCAAGAAATTAAATTAGAAGGTCTGTCCAAACTTTAGATTTTTATTGTACTGTATTTTGTTCTTCTCCAAATTGTTGCTACAAAGTTGGAAAAACAGAGTTGTACTGAATGTCTCTGTGTACGCTGTAACATCATAACATCATGACCTGGCCGAGCGCGACACTGCTTCTGTGCACAAAGCCATCTCCTTGAAGACACGATGTGTTAAAGCTGGACTAGAAGAACTCGAGTGTCCTAACTGAGCTCAACCTCACTGAACACCTTTGAGATGAACTGGAACTGAAGACCCCTTGACATCTAAACATCGTCTCCCTAATGCTCTTGTACACAAATCTAGTGGAAAGCCTTCTTAGATGTGTAGAGCTCATTACAACGGAAGATCTGACCAGTTAGTGTAGCTGCTTCTTGGGTTAAATGAGATTTAGTTTGTAATTATTCTTGTAAAACAGTCTACAGAAACTTTCTCATCAAAGCTTCTCTTTCCTTATACTGTACAGTCGATTCCGCTCTGTGCGTATAGAGGACTCTCTGTCTCCTCTGTGGAGCGCGGCATCCCTCTTCTCATCATTGCGCAACCTGAAACAGAAAACCTCATGAGAAGTTCAGCTGGTCGTGTGATTCAGTTTGTGGTTTTTAAACTTTGTTTAAAAGTTTGAGAACGTCCAGTAGTGCAATATACACCAGAAGTGTGTCTGTGTAAGAAGTACACACCTTGCTGGCAAACACTCCCATACTGTACATACATACAGTACATGCGCATAAACAGAAACGGTCTGACATCATGGAAGTATTTCATCCCTCCTTGTCATGTTTTTTTTTTTTTTTTTAACTCATTTCTTCAGTCTCATGGTCTCGCCCATCACTTCCTGCTGTCTGTCTGTTTTTCATGGAGTCAAAGTGTTGTTTGTTGTGAGCACGTCGCTACACCCCGTCCCAGTGGGATTGCGTCTTACGTCGTCCCTGACTCAGCTGTGTCACATCTGGAGAACATAAAAACCTAATGGCATGCGGCCCACAGACTTCTGGGAAACCCGAGCAAGAGAGAGCGCGAGAGAGAGAGAATAATGTAAAACAGAACAACCCGGGGAACCAGTTGATTCTTAGCATATTTAGTGTGTCTTAGTCTAAGCTGACACACTCAAACCTATGAGCTGTAAGAACAAGTCAAAATGTGTGAATGCTAAGACTTGTACAGTACACACTGTAGGATTTGGGGTGAACAACGCAGAATGCATGATTTTGACTAATATAATACACAGTATATGATTTGAGCTGTGTGACGCGTACTGTGTGATTTGACTTGTCGAATACAAACCGAACAATTGACTTGTACAGTATAGTCTAATCTGAAGAATTGACTTGTACGGTATACACTAGGATTTGACTTGTATGATGTAAAGTTAAAATTCGACTTGCACGTGATTTAGACTCGGCAGGATTTGACTTAATGCGTGACTTGGATGCGGTGGAATTCGGCTCGTGCATGACTTGGACATGGCAGGATTTGACTCGTGCACAACTTAGACGCGGCGGAGATTTGACCCAATGCACAAATTAGTCACGGTGAGATTCGACTCGTATTTAGATGCGGCAGGATTTGACTCGATGTACGAGTTAGTCGTGGCAGGATTCAACTTTTGCATCATTTAAACGCAGGATTCGAACCATGCACGACTTAGACGTGGTGGGATTCGACTTGTTTTCGGTTTGGACGCGACAGGGTTTGACCCGAGGCACAAATTAGACACGGCGAGATATGACTCATGCGTGACTTAGACGTGGCAAGATTCACCTGGTGCACGATTTAGACATGGCGGGGTTTCGACCCGATGTGCGACTTAGACGAGGCGGGACTTTACTCATGCACGACTTGGACACGGTGGGATTCGACTCCTACGTGACATACCCAGTACTATTTGACTTGTACACTACACACCGTTTGAGTAGAGACATACATTATATCCTGTATGAGATGTTTAATTCGAACCGTGTACATGTAAGTGAACCGTGTACATGTTAATGTATGTGTAAGTTAAGGCTGCAGGAGGTCATTGGCTCAAGCTCTTCAGAAACATGATCTCGTCATGGTTGTGTTCAATCTTATTTTATTTGTACAGCACTTTTACATAAGTGTTACAATGCTTACTGTCACAAAGCAGATTTACAGAATCAAAAGAAAATTATGGAAATGTGTATGAAGTGTGAGAAAATGTGTATTAAACAAAAAGATCAGATTATCCCTGATCAGACTGACATGCTCTCCTTAGGAAGGAACTGTGAAGATTATTTAATAAAACATGTTTATCATTAAGTATTTAAATCATCATCATCAAATGACCTGATGAACAACTTTATTATGCATGCGCGTGATTATTAATACATGCAGAAATAACAAAAACACTTACACTAGCCGCTTTTTAATGTTTTCCTAATTTCTCCGTTTTTCAGATTCAGCCGTATGAGAAGATTAGGGAGAAGGGTTTACCCGAGAACGTGGCAGACAGCCTGAACAAGCTGGTGGTGGTGAAGCTGAACGGAGGCCTGGGCACCAGCATGGGCTGCAAGGGGCCGAAAAGCCTCATCAGCGTCCGCAACGAGAACACCTTCCTGGACCTGACAGTGCAGCAGATTGAGGTGAAGACCTCTGTCATGTACAAACCGGATTCCAAAAAAGTTGGGACACTAAACAAATTGTGAATAAAAACTGAATGCAATGATGTGGAGATGGCAAATGTCAATATTTTATTCAGAATAGAACATAAATCACGGAACAAAAGTTTAAACTGAGAAAATGTATCATTTTAAAGGAAAAATATGTTGATTCCAAATTTCACAGTGTCAACAAATCCCAAAAAAGTTGGGACAAATAGCAATAAGAGGCTGGAAAAAGTAAATTTGAGCATAACGAAGAGCTGGAAGACCAATTAACAGTAATTAGGTTAATTGTCAACATGATTGGGTATAAAAAGAGCTTCTCAGAGTGGCAGTGTCTCTCAGAAGCCAAGATGGGTTGAGGATCACCAATTCCCACAATGTTGCGCAGAAAGATAGTGGAGCAATATCAGAAAGGTGTTACCCAGCGAAAAATTGCAAAGACTTTGCAGTTATCATCATCAACTGTGCATAATATCATCCGAAGATTCAGAGAATCTGGAACAATCTCTGTGCGTAAGGGTCAAGGGCGTAAAACCAAACTGGATGCCCGTGATCTCCGGGCCCTTAAACGACACTGCACCACAAACAGGAATGCTACTGTAAAGGAAATCACAGAATGGGCTCAGGAATACTTCCAGAAACCATCGTCAGTGAACACAATCCACCGTGCCATCCGCCGTTGCCAGCTGAAACTCTACAGTGCAAAGAAGAAGCCATTTCTAAGCAAGATCCACAAGCACAGGCGTTTTCATTGGGCCAGGGATCATTTAAAATGGAGTGTGGCAAAATGGAAGACTGTTCTGTGGTCAGACGAGTCACGATTCGATGTTCTTGTTGGAAATGTGGGACGCCATGTCATCCGGACCAAAGAGGACAAGGACAACCCAAGTTGTTATCAACGCTCAGTTCAGAAGCCTGCATCTCTGATGGCATGGGGTTGCATGAGTGCGTGTGGCATGGGCAGCTTGCATGTCTGGAAAGGCACCATCAATGCAGAACAATATATTCAGGTTCTAGAACAACATATGCTCCCATCCAGACGTCATCTCTTTCAGGGAAGACCCTGCATTTTTCAACAAGATAATGCCAGACCACATTCTGCATCAATCACAACATCATGGCTGCGTAGGAGAAGGATCCGGGTACTGAAATGGCCAGTCTGCAGTCCAGATCTTTCCCCTATAGAGAACATTTGGCGCATCATAAAGAGGAAGGTGCGACAAAGAAGGCCCAAGACGATTGAACAGTTAGAGGCCTGTATTAGACAAGAATGGGAGAGCATTCCTATTTCTAAACTTGAGAAACTGGTCTCCTCGGTCCCCAGACGTCTGTTGAGTGTTGTAAGAAGAAGGGGAGATGCCACACAGTGGTGAAAATGGCCTTGTCCCAACTTTTTTGGGATTTGTTGACACCATGACATTTTGATTCACCATATTTTTCCTTTAAAATGATACATTTTCTTGGATTAAACTTTCGATCTGTCATCTATGTTCTATTCTGAATAAAATATTGACATTTGCCATCTCCACATCATTGCATTCAGTTTTTATTCACAATTTGTTTAGTGTCCCAACCTTTTTGGAATCCGGTTTGTAATATAGGATCAACAGGGGTGAGGAATGTCAATGTGTCGGGTCATGTGACAATGCAGTTAACAGAGCAAATATTAGATTACAGGTAGTCCCCGACTTACGAACATTCAAGTTATGAATTTCAGCAGGTATGAACGGACCGCAGTTCTATGAACCTTTGTAGATGATAACAAATCGCGGATAAATAAACACTGCAGTGCACCAGATACCAAAATGTACAATTATATACAATATTTTCAGTGTGCAAGTGTAACATATCAAATGTCTAAATTCTATATATCGGTATATTGTATGCGTGTGTGAGAGGGGGGGAATGAGTCGGCCTCAACAGTTTTAATGAATCAGTCCGGGAGCACGATGATGGAAAATGGCCGTCCTGTAAAGCTGTCCTGATGGTGAATAATCCTGGAAAATCCTCAACAAAACAGAGTTCACAGTCTAATACAGTGGAAAACAGCTTTCGTGATTTAAAGGCACAGAAACAACACTGTTTCATTTGACATGAGTGATATTCGTTTCCTTAGGTTCGGTTATTGTTTTTGGCCACATGATGGCAGTGTGGAGAAAGGGGACAGAGATTTTAGTCGAGTGGATTGGTATGCTTTATATTTGTATTGTATATTCATGTCAAAGGCGTATAAGACTCACTTTGTCGGACTTAAGAACAAATTCAACTTACGAACGAGTTGCGTTCCAAGAACATGTTCGTAAGTCGGATTTGTTCTTAAGTCTGACAACGTGAGTCGGGATATGTCGATATGCCATGAGAGATGCAACACAAATGTGAACTAAAAGGACGTGAGAGAGAGAGAGAGGGGGGGGAGAGTGAGTGAAAGAGAGAGAGAGAGAGAGAGAGAAGGCAGCTTCTTCTCGGCTTGCTCATCAGGGACTATCTGTCCATTTTGATTCATACACATACACATTCCATACAAACTTAAATATTTCTTTTGAGTGTGTAAAGCTGCTTTGTGACAATAATTGTTAAAAGCACTCTACAAATAAAATGTAATTGAATTGAATAGAAGAGAAAGCGAGAGAGAAGGGGGAGTGAGAAGGAGAGGGAGAGAGAAGGGGGAGTGAGAAGGGGGAAGGATAGAAGGGGGAGGGAGAGAGAAAAGGGGCAGTAAGAGGGGGAGAGAGAGAAGAGTGAGAGAGAGAAAGGAGAGAGAGAGGGGATGAGTGTGTGTGAGAGATGGAGAGAGAACATTGCCTGCTGTGTTCCTCCCTGTAACTGAGGGATTGTAAAGCAGAATATTGAGCTCTGTGGTACGACTCTGTACAGCTACACACCTGAAACATTCAGCCCTCAGATACGTGAGTGTGTGTATCATGAAAAATCCTGTCATGGTTCCCTAAGCTGAGTTCAGTGTTCATACTGAACCGTGTTTATTTCTCCAGCTCAGACGTCTCACTCTACACACTGACGCTTTGTTCGGAGCTTCTGACCCTTCGACACGGCATTGAGGTCACTGAATACATTTATATTACTGACATTCTGATGAATACACCGTGTTAGTGCCAATCTGTTTATCTCGTTAAATAACCAGGACATATGAGCGCCGTTCAAGTCAAACCGGGACTTTAAATTGTGTAGAATAACAGAACAGAGTTATAAGAGAGTTAAACTCCGCTGCTACGCTAATGCACTTATCCCAGTGTTTCACTAGTGCTTGGACACCATTAAGGTAGAAAGTTTTTCTCAGTACATCGGAGCCATGATTTTACTGCCTACTTCACTTCTGAAACACTGGCCTCCCAGGAGCTCCTTCAATGGCCCAGTGGAGTTGGATGATTTGTTTTTAATATACTGTATATTGGCCTCATATGTCCTTAATCCCAGTCATACCTATAATACGTATTATTTGATAGTCATATATGTTTTTTGGTTACTGCCTCATGTACCGTACTTCCTTTCTTTATTGTAATGTCATCTTTTCCTTACTTACGAATCAAATTAACTGTATATATAAAATACGCTGTTTTTTCACAAACCTACAAATCTCACAACATTACGCGATACGGCTGCATTCATGTTCCTGCAATTAGCATTGAGTTTATTGATTTATTAAATACAGTGTTAGAACGTTAACTTCAATTCAGAAACGATCAAAAACGATATTCCTAAAAGCCAGCGCACATACTGTACACATTATAAATAATTATGTAAGACTCTGCACCACATGAGGTCATAATTTCCTTTCAGGAATCTCACTGGTGGTATTTTTTTTTTCTCCTCTAAACTTTTCCAGCAGTAGATTAGAATACAAAATAGGGGTCTGTTTCTGAAATGCAACACAGATTTGTTGGTTAATTCAGTTAATTGCTTCATTAGGTCAGTTTTTGATCCTGAAATTATTGCAGGAAACTGCAGATTCCATAAAAGAAAAGGAAAAAAAGCCGCAGCTTTTGACGAAAATGCAAACTGCAAAACCTCCACAAATACACACATTTAGAAAGAGAGTATTGCTGTTTCTTCTTTTAACTTTATGGGCGTTTGGGGCAATACCGCCACCTACTGGATGGGAGTGTGGAGCATTTGTGTACAGTACGAGTAATGACCTTTACACCAGCAACAACACACATTATTCAAGCATTTCAGTGTTTCTTCAATACTTTTAGTAGTTTTTTTTTCCCTTCTTTTTTTGTTAAAGCTTCTTAAGACAAACCAACTTGAACTGAATTGACGATCGTTAAGCTCAAAAGTCAAATCAACTCGAATTATCTTAGCACTGTTTAGTGTAGCTCTGGTATTAGGAGGAAATGTAACATTTGTAACAAAAAATGATGAACTGCAGGATAGCGTCGAGTTATTTCTTAATCGAGAGGATTGTGTCATCCTCGACTGGTTTCAGGGTTCTTACTAGTTCAGCAAAATCATGCCTTAAACAAAAATAAATACAGGAAGTTTCATTATATGTTTTAGAGAAAGTGCTTGACTGTTCAACTGCTTTGTGTGGTCATGTGACTGACAGCAACCCAGCCGAGACGTATGCGTTAATATTCTGATCTAATATCCTGATGTCCTTCATGTTGGAATGATTTTCTCCCCTTACAGCACTTGAACAAGACGTACAACACGGACGTCCCGCTGGTCCTGATGAACTCGTTCAACACCGACGAGGACACCAAGAAGATCCTGCAGAAATACACGCACCACCGCGTCAAGATCCACACCTTCAACCAGAGCAGGTACGCGCAACCGTGCAGCAACCGGGCGTCGCGTCGTCACCGTGACGACAGATCGAGAGATTTATGTTTCCCTAAACCGGGCGCCGTGTCGGGTGCTTCAGAGGAAGACGGACGAAGCCTTCAGTCACAAGAAATGACATCACGAGTCCTGGTTTGACTTGAACACCCCCCTCAGTCCAGAAAAACATTTTGAGCATTTAGAATCATTATAATAATATTATTTGCTTTTTAATATGTTTCTTAAAATAAATCATAAATTAAAATGGCTTAATCAAAGACCAATAACAGATATCTATAGGGGGGAATCAGGTTCGCGGATATTGATATTGGTCATTTCTCTAGATTGAGATGCGCAAGTGTTAAAGAAGGAACAGCCAATCAGCAGTAGTGTGTGGATGTCTGTGATTGGCTGGTTTTGTGACAGTTTTTTTAGTATCACCCACCCACTCGTCACTTTATGTAAGAAATTAGCGGAGGATAATCAATTAGTTAATCGATTCCTGTGTACTTTGGAGTACTATTATTGCCACGTTTGGGTCTCCGCCATTTTTTTAAACGCTCCCTATAACTCCGCCCACCGCTCGTGACGTCACGGGTTCTCGCGACTAGACCAGCAGAGTTTAGGGGCCGGTTCGGTGCTTATTTTAGGGCACCGGTGTTCAATCGAAAAATGCTACCCATCGAGTTTTGCTAACTATCGGATCTGCGCATGCGCAGTCCCACAAGTTTGCACACTGTTTCCACGCCCATAAATCCATACTAGCTTGGTGCTGAGACTTCGGTTGGCGGTGGGTTTAAATCGTTTTCCTTTGCTTAATTTGACCGAAACAGTTGAGTTTCTGCATAAATTGTCGTGAATGAGCCTCAAGGTTGAGGAAAATAAAATCTTGAAACTGGTTCAGTGTCCCAAATTTAAACACCTACGTTTACATCTTTTTGTATACTTGAATATCTTGTGGTTATCATGTGTGTGTAGCACTATGCAGTGCACAGAGTAGTTCATACATAAATGCTTACGCACGTTATGACATGCGTTTTTATTTAATTTATGATAATGCCAATAAATACAATCAACTCTTCTAATAAGATTTAACGTCCACAGTGTAGTTGTAGTGATGCGGTAGTGTAAATCGATAGGCTCTGCTATCGATTTGTGCAACGGTAGCATTTTTCGATAAGGCAGCAAAAATCGACAGAACACCGGCACAAATTTTTTTTTTCTGTGGAAAAGCGCGGCACTTGTTCCAAAATTGGGAACCGGTGTTATGCGCTTAAAATGCCCGCCTGCCATAGATTGCCCCCCCCCCCGCCCCCTACATAATCGCTATCAAAGATTATATTAGAACATAAATTCATAGTTTTATTACTATCAAATATGATACTACAATTATAATAAACCCTAGGCACGTGACAGCCGTCAAGACCATTAATACAAATTCTTGTATAATGTTTATTTTGTGGCACATTTATCTTTCATGAACATGAATATGCAAAAAATGCGAAATAAACATTATATATATATATATATATATATTGTTTATGATGAAAAATTAGATGAAACTAAGTTTATTATAAAATAAAGAATATAAAAGTATACATGTATAGTATATGAAAAAATATTAATATTTATATTTTTTCATGTACAACATATTTATTTACATATTGCTTATTTTATTGTATTGTCTCATGTAATTTTTAATTTGTAAACCATTAACCTATGCATTTACAGTGGTGTGAAAAACTATTTGTCCCCCTCCTGATTTCTTATTCTTTTGCATGTTTGTCACACAAAATGTTTCTGATCATCAAACACATTTAACTATTAGTCAAAGATAACACAAGTAAACACAAAATGCAGTTTTTAAATGAGGGGTTTTATTATTTAGGGAGAAAAAAAATCCAAACCTACATGGCCCTGTGTGAAAAAGTAATTGCCCCCTGAACCTAATAACTGGTTGGGCCACCCTTAGCAGCAATAACTGCAATCAAGCGTTTGCGATAACTTGCAACGAGTCTTTTACAGCGCTCTGGAGGAATTTTGGCCCACTCATCTTTGCAGAATTGTTGTAATTCAGCTTTATTTGAGGGTTTTCTAGCATGAACCGCCTTTTTAAGGTCATGCCACAACATCTCAATAGGATTCATGTCAGGACTTTGACTAGGCCACTCCAAAGTCTTCATTTTGTTTTTCTTCAGCCATTCAGAGGTGGATTTGCTGGTGTGTTTTGGGTCATTGTCCTGCTGCAGCACCCAAGATCGCTTCAGCTTGAGTTGACGAACAGATGGCCGGACATTCTCCTTCAGGATTTTTTGGTAGACAGTAGAATTCATGGTTCCATCTGTCACAGCAAGCCTTCCAGGTCCTGAAGCAGCAAAACAACCCCAGACCATCACACTACCACCACCATGTTTTACTGTTGGTATGATGTTCTTTTTCTGAAATGCTGTGTTACTTTTACGCCAGATGTAACGGGACACGCACCTTCCAAAAAGTTCAACTTTTGTCTCGTCGGTCCACAAGGTATTTTCCCAAAAGTCTTGGCAATCATTGAGATGTTTTTTAGCAAAATTGAGACGAGCCTTAATGTTCTTTTTGCTTAAAAGTGGTTTGCGCCTTGGAAATCTGCCATGCAGGCCGTTTTTGCCCAGTCTCTTTCTTATGGTGGAGTCGTGAACACTGACCTTAATTGAGGCAAGTGAGGCCTGCAGTTCTTTAGATGTTGTCCTGGGGTCTTTTGTGGCCTCTCGGATGAGTTGTCTCTGCGCTCTTGGGGTAATTTTGGTCGGCCGGCCACTCCTGGGAAGGTTCACCACTGTTCCATGTTTTTGCCATTTGTGGATAATGGCTCTCACTGTGGTTCGCTGGAGTCCCAAAGCTTTAGAAATGGCTTTATAACCTTTACCAGACTGATAGATCTCAATTACTTTTGTTCTCATTTGTTCCTGAATTTCTTTGGATCTTGGCATGATGTCTAGCTTTTGAGGTGCTTTTGGTCTACTTCTCTGTGTCAGCTAGCTCCTATTTAAGTGATTTCTTGATAGAAACAGGTGTGGCAGTAATCAGGCCTGGGGGTGACTACAGAAATTGAACTCGGGTGTGATAAACCACAGTTAAGTTATTTTTTAACAAGGGGGGCAATCACTTTTTCACACAGGGCCATGTAGATTTGGAGTTTTTTTTCTCCCTTAATAACGTAAACCTTCATTTAAAAACTGCATTTTGTGTTCAATTGTGTTATCTTTGACTAATAGTTAACGGTTTTTGATGAGCAGAAACATTTAAGTGTGACAAACATGCAAAAGAATAAGAAATCAGGAAGGGGGCAAATAGTTTTTCACACCACTGTATGTTCTAATATAATCTTTGATAGCGATTATGTAGGGGTGGTGCAATCCATGGCAGGGGGGCATTTTAACGCATAACACCGGCACGGCACCGGCAAGGGATACTGACCTGTCTTGGTCTGGCTGTAGCATCTGTAGTGATTGTACTAAGATGGGCTAATAATGTCAATCTAGGCACTGAACATATTCAGAAGAAAATGCTGTATTTTCTTGAATAATAGTGGCGGCATAATGAAAAATATGAAAATATCTAAAAAGAGCCACTTTGACAATAATGATGATCAGGGTTATACATAGGCTGTTTATATATTTAGGCCCAGGGGCCAACAAGTTATGTGTTAAAAGTACGTCGCATACATAGTACCCCCAACCCTACTCACCTCGGGGGCAAGTAAAAAAAAAGTTCAGGCTCAGGAATTTTTTCCACTATCAGCCCTGCTAATGTGCTTTTAAAAGAATGAGCATGAACACACTCCTAAACCTTGTGAAACCTTCACAGAATAGCTGCAAAGGGGGCGGGGCCAACATCATATTAAACCCTACGGATTAAGAATTTGATGTTACTCATGTTGTAAGTTCATATGCACGTGAAGGCACAATACTTTTGATATTTGATCATTTATACACGTTGGCCTCATACTACTGTATGTCCGTAGTCCCCATACGGTACTGTACTTCCTATCTTTATTGCAATATGAACGAATCAAATTAATTATATATGATAGCAGGATTATAAAAGCAGGATGAACTGTGACGAGCGTGGACACGAGGTTTCAAAGAAAACCAGATGAAGCGGATCAGCGGTCGTGTGGGTTTGTGTTCGTGTTTTAGAATTGCTGGTTTGATTCACAGATGAACAGATAAAGCACACAATATAGTGCCGGTTATTCTTAAACAAAGCAAAGTATATAAAAAAACAACAACAACAACAACAGAATATGTAAAAGTGGGAATGGAGCTGAGCTCATTGGAAACGTGGCTGCAGTCTTTCTGTAAATAAATTTTATTTCGAAGTGTGAAAGGAAGTGTGAAAGCGCCGTTTGGTGGAGATGATGAAAGACGGTTTAGATCCGAGAGATTAACCAACACAGATGTGATGAAATCCCTCTACAGTGCAGGACACGTCGCAGTTTGGGAAAAGCTTTTCTTACACTCTAATCAATATAAACGTTTATTTCACAAAAGGAACCTGAAGTAAACGTACAATCCCGATATTAATCATGGAGTAACTCATTGTGGTTTCTCTCTCTAGGTATCCCAGGATCAATAAAGAGTCTCTGCTGCCCGTGGCGAAGGACGTCGGCATGGTGGGGGAGAGCGCCGAGGGATGGTACCCGCCCGGACACGGAGACATCTACGCCAGCTTCTATAACTCGGGCCTACTGGAGCAGCTCATCGCCGAGGGCAAGGAGTACATCTTCGTGTCCAACATCGACAACCTGGGTGCCACCGTCGACCTGCACATCCTCAACCACCTCGTGAGCCAACCCAACGGAAAACGCTGCGAGTTCGTCATGGAGGTCACGGACAAGACCAGAGCCGACGTCAAGGTGAGAGGAACACACAGATCATTATTCAAACGTTCATCCATCACCTACAGTTTTTACTAGAAAGTTGCTGTTGTAGAAAATGAATCCACAAATTCTGACCAATCAGGACCAAGAGTTCAGCAGCCACATTTATAAAACCCTACTGTAGCTTATCCTGTTGTAGAGTTTATCTGTGCTTTAGTGCACCCTAGCACTGGGACTGAGAAGCTGTTCGTGATTGATGATCATCTCACCCATGATCTTCATCTTCTCCAGGGTGGAACTCTGATTCAGTACGACGGGAAACTGAGGTTACTCGAGATCGCTCAGGTCCCCAAAGCTCACGTCGACGAGTTCAAGTCCGTCTCCAAGTTCAAGATCTTCAACACCAACAACCTGTGGATCTCGCTGGCTGCCATCAAGAGACTGCAGCTGCAGAACGCCATGGACATGGAGATCATCGTGAATCCGAAGGTGACGGAAATAAAACAATTGACCTCAAAACGCTTTACATAAGCACTGTCTCTCTCTTAAAGATCTGGTGGTGTTATTCCTTCTTCTTATAGTGAAAAATATTTCTTCTTCTGTTCCCTTGATTCGCAGACTCTGAACGGTGGCCTGAATGTGATCCAGCTGGAGACGGCCGTAGGCGCCGCCATCAAGTGCTTCGATCATGCTCTGGGCATCAATGTTCCTCGTAGCCGCTTCCTGCCGGTCAAAACCACCTCCGATCTCCTATTGGTCATGTCCAACCTGTACAGCCTGGAGGCGGGATCTCTGACCATGAGCGAGAAGAGGGAGTTCCCCACAACACCACACGTCAAACTGGGCAGCTCCTTCACCAAGGTAGTGCAACACTGTTGCACGTTAGCTCAACATTAGGAACATTTAAGTGTGTGTGGGGTTGCGGGAGGAATGAGTCGATCTGTTCAAGCCTGTAGACACCATGTAGCTTTGTCCCTCCCTCCTGGGTTGAATTTAAACGCGGTCAGCTGACTCATTAGGCTTGGTTAAAAAGGCTTATGGGTTTTTGGCCACATGGTGGCAGTGCGAGGAAAGGGGACAGATGCACCATTCAGATTTTAGTCAAGTGGATTGGTATGCTTTACATTGTATATTCAGTCAAAGGCGTATAAGACTCACTTTGGCGGACTTAAGAACAAATTCCGACTTACGAACATGCTCCCAGAACAGAACACGTTCGTAAGTCAGGGACTTGTATGTATATATACGCATTGATCAGGCAAGAAATAAAAAATGATAAATCACTGGCCTGGTCCTCTTCGTGTCACCAAAACATCCCTGAACCATCAAGGCCTGGACTCCGTAAGAGCTCTGAAGGTGTGCTGTGGTATCTGGCACCAAGGTGTTAGCAGCAGATCTTTTAACTCCCTCCAGGGATCAGACTTGTCAGAATGAGATCTGGGGAATTTGGATAGTCTTCAGCCCTCCGTTGTATTA
This sequence comes from Channallabes apus, assembly GCA_030522415.1. NCBI lineage: Eukaryota > Metazoa > Chordata > Actinopteri > Siluriformes > Clariidae > Channallabes > Channallabes apus. Next base: position 32,242,922 of record CM060116.1, on the reverse strand, counting down.
TTTTTATTATCTTGCATTTTTATTCATCAATTTTTTTGCGAATATGAAGACCAGTAAAATGTAGCGACGTACAATACTTCAAACAAAACATAAGTAAAAGTAAAATGACCGATTTTTTAAAAAGTACAGTAGAAGTACACAAAAAATCTACTTGATTACAGTAAATGTAATTCGTTACTTTCATGTCAAAGTAATGTCAGGACCCAGGGTCCTTCTTCCCGTAGTGCATCCTGGAGCCCATTACACTCACATGATCCATCAAACCAGGTCTCCTTCTTCCATCGCTCCGTGGTGGCGTTTCTGACACTCATCATGTCCACATTGTAGAAGCTTTCAGCAGTGGACACGGGGGCAGCTTGAGCACTCTGACCGGTCTGTGCCGGCGCTGTCCCGTACACAGCAAACTGTGATGCTCTGTGTGTTCTGGCACCGTCCCGTCATAACCAGAAATAACCTTTTCCACAAGTCGTGCTACTTTGCCACCTTAATATTATAAAGAGATTATTCACGTCACCTCTTAGAGCATTTTTCTGTTAACGAAGAAAAATGTAAAATGGTTGTGAAGACGTAATTAAACTTCATAAAGGTTGGATAGTTGCTGTGGAATAATACTTTGTTAAATTCTCTAGTTCTAGTAGCTGGTGCAGATCTGCCCGGCCTCTCGTGTGTGTGTGTGTGTGTGTGTGTTTTGTAGTTGCTGGTGCACAGCAGTATGTAGGTCAGCCTCATTAAAGCTGCAGAATGCTGCTTTTCTGGTCTCCAGGGACTCTCCATGCTGCAAGACAGCAGCTACAGCTCAGGACAGGACTGTATTTATACAACATGCACTCACTGCCTAAATTATTTCTTCCGAAAGAATGAAAAGTGATGTGGCAACTTTTTGAGTCGAAAGAGGAATTAACTGCGCTCTGAAATCTAACAGCAGCCTGACTTTACTTTGTTTATTTATACACATCTGTATTTTACTAATAACTAGAATGATGAACAGATTTACTGTAATAGAAAAAGACGTGAAGCCAGGAAGGTGCGCCACTTCCTTGTACTTGGGCATTCGAGTCAAACCAGGACTTTTGATTGTACAGAATAACAGAACACAGTGATGAGAGTAGGAACCCAGTTTATTTCTGTGTATAATCCCCTGCTAGACTAATGCACTTGGGTACCACGAAGTTCGAACGTTTTCTCAGTACACCAGAGCTATTACCAGACTGCCTGCTTCATTTTTGTTATGCCGGCCTCCCAGGAACTCCTTTAATGTTTCCTCAAACATGTGGAAATGGCTTGGAGCGAGGTCAGGACTGTAAGGGGGATGTTGCGATCGCTCTCGGCTGAGTTCCTGTAACGTCCAAGTGGTGTTGGTGAACGATTGTGTTCACACAGATAGACGCGTCTCTTCCGCAAGTTAGCGACAAGTTCTTCGTCACAGTGGTAAAGTGCTCGCCATATCAGCCGGAGATCGCTGGTTCGGGTTCCCGGGTGATGCTGTAACCTCTCGCAGCCGGAGGTCTAGAGAGAGCTGATTGGCCGAGCTCTCTCAGGGGGGAGGGATGAGAGGTACTTGGTGCTCCCACATTAATTACGGCTCTACAGCCAATCAGGGGCGTCCATGAGCTCACGCAAGCGGAAGGAGCGGATAGCGCTGTCCTCCGAGTGTGTTACGCCGCCCCCAACGGTGCGAGCAGTTCGAAAAGTCTTCTGCCCTCCCGACTGAGTGGTAGTAGTAGCCTTAATGTGGGAGCCCCCTAGTGACAGGGAGGAATTGGACACGACTAAATTAGGAAGAAAAAAAAAGTTCTGCGTGGATTTTCAGGGATCTGCCATTCCAATCGCTGTCCGTTCACGTCATCCACAGACGTACAGGCTTCTTTATAACATTTTACTGCGGCTAAGAGTCTCGCAGACTGAACACAGGTCTCTCTCTGTACAGGTCCAGGAGTATCTGACACGCTTCGAGAGTATTCCGGACATGCTGGAGCTGGATCACCTGACCGTATCCGGAGACGTGACGTTTGGGAAAAATGTCTCTCTGAAGGTAAAGTACACAAGAGTACACAGACGTGTCCAAGCGTGAATCTGATCAATCACTCCGAAGACACGTTTAACTTCATGCTTTTTTTTATTCACAAGTCTTTTGTATTCATTTGGAAATAATATAGATTTTTTTTGGCTTCACAAAAAACACAGACGGCTTTCACACATCATTTCTGCACTTTTTCCTTTGTGAGGTCATGTGGTGCAACGTCTGTTCTCATTAGTCACAGTGAATAAGGGACAACACTTGGAGTGCTCACTGTGTGTGTGTGTGTGTGTGTGTGTGAGAAGAGGATATGTTGTGCATTAAGCTTGTCGCTAAAAAAGCAAGTCCGACATTCCTTGGCTGATCCAATACGTTCTCAAGAGAAGTGTGTTAAATGTTTCAACACACAATGTTCCTTGAAAACTTTTTTTTTGTCGGTCAGTGATTCTGATCTCCTAAGCAGTTTTATGTATGTGTGTGTGTGTGTGTGTGTGTGTGTGTGTGAGACTCGTACTCCTCCTCCTCATCTTCACACACTTCATGAGTAAGCACGTTCCACGTGAAATCACTATAAGGCTGCGTTCACATTACAGGCCACGTCGATCAGTTCCACATTTGCACGTCATGACGATTCACGTTCACGATTACTAAATTCCTCAAGCGACGGCATACATGCACACACGCGTACGTCTTTTCACACGATTTCTGGGTGAAAAACGTTTGCTCACCAGAGACTCTTGATTCATACAGATTCACATTTCATACAAACTTCCATAATTTTCTTATGATTGTGTAAAGCCAAGACAAAAAAATAATCGAATTGAATTTAATTAAAACACATCATATCATATTCATGTGACGGCTCGTTCAATTTCAAACAACGGATGCGGTTTTAACAACAAAAAAATCAACTTGTGGTTTCACTCTGGATGACGGCAAGCAAGTCGAGACTGCAGAAGACGACGGAGAGCCAGACGTCTCACTTCATTACACGTTTTTGCAATTATTGCTAGCACTGATATGTACGGTGGCCGAGAAGTGCGAAACAAATGACAAAACTGAAAATAAAACCCAAAACAAAATAACAAATTAGTTTTGGGTTTTGTTATTTTGTTTTTTAATGTTTTATTTTGTTTTTGTTATTTTGGTTTTTAATTTGTTATTTTGTTTTAAGTTTTGATATTTTGATTTTGGTTTTTGAATGTTTTATTTTGTTTTTGTTTTTGATGTTTTGTTTTTTAATTAGTTGTTTTGGTTTTTAATTTATTTTGTTTTCAGTTTTGTTATTTTTGTTTTTGTTATTTTTGTTTTTTAATTTGTTGTTTTGGTTTAGTTATTTTGGTTTTGAATTTGTTATAATAATAATAATAATAATAATAATACTTATTATTATTATTATTATAATGCATTTTATTTATACGGGGGTCTTTCCGGTCACCTTCCAGGTAAAAGATTAAACAATATAACCTTGATAAAGATAACGTTATGTAGCAATTGATGAAAATAATATTAAATAAAATAATTTAAGACATTTAAAATAAATGATGATTTAAATGGAGATTTGAGTTCAGCCTTACCTCATGTAGGTTACGCACCTCTGAATAAAATGGGTCTTAAATCGAGATGTGAATTAGTTTGGGGAATCTGTTACGGATGTTTTTTCGGGGAGGGAGTTTAAGGGAGGAGTACGACTAAAGGCTCTATAGCCGGCGGTGGTCAGACGGGACGGGGGACGGGGGCGGGTGGGGTGTAACAGAGTCGCGAGGGGGGGCAGAACTGTACGAGCTGTGATGATGAGTAAGAGGGAGCGAGATTTGATGGAGAGCCAGTGGTGGAGGTGGAGGGTGGGGGTGATGTGATGGATTTAGGGGGGTTTGGGTTACGATATGCGCAGAAAAGTTCTGGATAAGTTGGAGTTTATGTAAATACAGTTTTTGTGGTTGGCCAGTTAGATGTGAATTACAGGATGTGTGTCTGAGAGCACGATAGTGACTCGGACCCGATCTGAAGAAGAAGAAAAAACAATCAAAAAACAAACGTTAGATTTGTTAGTTCAGACAGCCCTAAAAACAAATCAGATCTGTTTCACATTAGGGTGAAAATGCTGGTAATGCCAACATAAGTCTTTTTTAAAGCGTACACTGTTACTGTATCTGAAGCCACGGATAATTAATTTTAGCTTCCAGCGCCGCGACTTTCTGAATCGCTCTCGTTCTTTCTGACCTTTGACCCTTTGTTGTCCACAGGGAACCGTGATCATCATAGCCAATCACGGGGACCGGATCGACATCCCGGCCGGCTCCATGCTGGAGAATAAAATCGTTTCCGGAAACCTGCGCATCCTGGACCACTGAAGGCTCCGGTGTCACGCGATCACATGACATGACATGACCTCACCTCACCTGCCTGTCCTGCCTCATGACAGAGAAAGACGGTGCTTTAACACACCCCATAAGTCTCGTAGACTTGCTTTTTGTATCGCTCCGTCTCTTTTAAAAGTCCGTTTTATTCTTTCTTACATTCCGATCCTGTCAGTATCATATCATATGGTGTCGTGTTACTGTACAGTAGAAGTGGAGCTCGAGCTCATCACCTAGTCCTTTTGTTTGAGAGAGAGAGAGAGAGAGATCAGTATTGTCTCTTCGTCATCCTGCGACATCGCAGACTGTATCAGAAATCCCACTTGTGTAATCGTGTAATAAAATGTACTCGTGTAAAGAAATGTGAAAAATAAAGAGAAAAGCAATAAAGCTTTCGATCACGGTGAACAGTTCCAGGAGCTGGAACAAAATAAAGTGCAATATGGAACAAAAACACTGGCGTCTGTCTGTCTGTCTGTCTGTCACACACAGCAAGGAGAGAAAGATTAGAGACTGGAAAGATAAAATAATCGGGGGAGAGTGAGCTAGAATTAATCTAGTAAATTGTGGGAAAGAGAGAATAGGATTTGCTAGAGAATACCAAAATGTTAGAAACTAAGGAAATGATGAAGAAAGCAAACAGTGAGGAATAGTGTGATATTATAGTGAGGAACAGACTGAAAGAAAATGAGGAAGAGATGAAGGGAACACGAAGAGTGTGATCAGGAGAAATAAAGCAGAGGCCTGAGAGAGAAGAAAGAGGAGAGAAAGGGGATCATAAAGAAAGAAAAAACAGAGAGAGAAATACTAAAGGACAGCGTGATGTGGCAGACTAAACAAACGATAGCGTGTAAAAGAGAAAGCGATGAAGGAGAGAGAGGTGAAACCTCGAGACGATGCGAAAGCAATGAGAGAAGTAAAACAAGGAACAAAAAAAAGCTGAGGGAACGTTTAAAGACAGATAGTCAGAAATAGTGTAAAAAATGAAAGAGACAGACTAGTGAAAAGAAAGAAAGCGTGAGAAAGACTGAAGGAACATTAAAGGAACTGTGAAGAAATGAAACAAAAGAGACCAGAGGACAAATGGAGAAAAATTAAAGACTAAAAAGGAAAAAATAAATAAAATAATGGACAGAGACCAGGAATATCGGGACATACTGATACAAGGACAAAGAAAGTGAGAAAGATATCAAAAGATGGAGTGATAAAATGAAGTACCAAATAAAGTTAAGTTAAACATAGAGAGAGAGAGATCCGCAGGGAACCTGAACTTCATGCATCAGGATCATTTACATGTAAATCTCTCATCTACACATACAGTATAATGAAACTGTACAGAACTACGAAATCACATAAAAAAAAAAACTACTAAACAAATTTCAAATGAGATTTTCACAGGTGTATTTGGTCGAGCTTGCGGTAACATACAGGCTTTGTTTCATCGCAGTCGGCCCACAGGAAGAGAAGATATGCTGCTTTAAAATTTCAATGGAAGACACCCTTACATTACTTAAAAAAAAATAAATAAATTTGGAAAAAAAAAATCATTAGTTCATCTCAAATTTCAACAGGTGGCGCTGTGCATTTTTTTCAAATACATGCTTATGAGTGTGCAGTTGAAATCTACATCATAAACGCGATCTCACGCCTTCATTCCGCGCACTTTACATTCATTCGCGGGTACAACTAGTTCATAAATATAAACAAAAATGTATAATGTACTTATAATATGTATAATGCAACTGTTTGACAGCAAAATGAGATAAAAGCCGTTCTTTGATCATTCTCCGAAAGGCACACGAGGGATATATTTTGTTCAATGATGCATGTCAGTATTTATGAAAGTAACCTTTACTGAAAGGGGGTTAAGCACCGTCACCTTGCTCCTCCAGAGTCCGGGTTCGAATCCCACCTCGGGCTCTGTGTGCATGTTCCCCTCCCTGTGCTTGGTGGGTTTCCTCTGGGTACTCTGGTTTTATTTTTGTGTGTTTTTGCCCTACGATGGATTGGCACCCCGTCCATGGTGTACCCCACCCTCGGGCCCCAAGTCTCCTGGGATAGGTTCTAGTCCCCCAGAATAAAGCAGTATAGATGACGAGTGAGTCAGAATGATATTTACTGAAAGAAAACATACCGGATGTGCGATCGTATAAAATACACACTGTATCTTTACGGGTCATAGTTTAAAGGACCGAAAGCCTCCTGAAAACTGAAACTAACGCTAGTTTTGATATAAAATTTTGGCACCCTTATGACTCTAAGAAACAGCGCACAAAATGTTTTCTAATGACTTGTAAACATCTTAAATCTAAGATAAAAAAAAATTCTTATCAAACTGCGAAAAAAAATCAGATCTCTCATCATAGAGATGTTCATATACACATAATGTGAAAAGTAATCGAACCTGCGAGCCAATTAAGCAACTGTTAAAGTGAACCAAGAGGAGAAGAAGGAAAGTGAACCAGCACGAGGACAGACTGATACAACATGAGAAACTAAAAGCAGACATAAGCGACAGAGTGTCTGAGGAACCATGAAGAAGAAGGAAGGAGGAGCTCCAGCTCTCCGTATCTCACACAGTCCCCTGAGGCAGCAGGTGATTAGAAACCTGTAATGCAAAAGCAGTGGAGCGTTAAACTCACCAAGTTGATATCCAGGACACATCCACACGAGACGCCTTTAACGCCTGCAGGACACGTCACCTGTCCTCGCTCTGCCCCGTACCACACAGCTCATTGCAAAGATAAAGGTTGCACACACACACACACACACAATATCATGAGTGCTCGACTGAGAATGCATTCTAACCAATAGCGTGTCCACTTTTAAGCAAAACGTTCCCTGAAATTGTTCATACTTATTACCGTCCTCAACGCCTGCAGGACACCTTGACTTGATTTATTCCTTTTTTCAGGAAAATCTGAAAAAGATTCAGCTTACACACCCACACACTCATTTCCTCTAGGTATGGAGTCTTCATGACTTTCTGCACTACTGTATATAAGTAACATCTGATCTGATCCGGACACACTGCTGTACACCATGATTACATAAATGCTCTTTTTTTTTTTTTCATTTTACTAAGAAAGAACAGAAACACCCATATAGTATGTACAAGTTATTTCGGGTCTCCTGGGTTAGGGGTTCAAATCTCACCCCTCCGGTCTGTGTGTATGGAGGTTATATTATGTTCCCCCTGCACTTTGTGGGTTTCCTCCAAGCACTCGGGTTTCCCCCTACAGCCCAAAGACATGCACCGTTTCCAAATTGCATGACATCCGTAGTGTGTGTGTGTGTGTGTGTGTGTGTGTGCGCACCTGTAGGTTGGGGTCCCCAGCAACATAACTTCCCCGTATCAGAACATGCTAACTCCATGCACACAGAGACGGGAATCGAGCCTGGCTGGGGAATCGAACCCAGACCCTGGAGGTGCAAGGTGACAGTAATAAAATTCTCCTTACAAAAAAAAATGTATAAATCATCATATCATCAAAAACGCATTTTTTTTAATTGATTTATGTGTTACTACGAGGGGTGTTCAAGTCAAACCGGGACTTCTGATAACATTTCTGGTGAAAGAAGGCGTAAAAGCGATCGGCAGAAAAGTAAATCAAGCACAGTAAGGCGATGAGACTCTTAGCCAAAATAAAACGTTTAAACAGTACGAATGTTTTTAAAGAAGGTCGTACGTCCGTGAATGACGATCCCGGCCGAGGTGGCTCGGAGCCCACTGTAGTCGTAGTCGTTCCTGTTTACGATCAACAAGTGGAACGCCTGATCTTTGAAAATCGACAGATAAATTGGCACCAACTTGCTGAAAAACACACACAGGGGAACCGTACACACCATCAGTCACCAGCACCACTTGCACATTACAGGAACTCGGCTGGGTGTTACAGTATCGCCACGTCTCCCATATATAGTCCTGACCTCGCTCCAAGCCATTTCCACATGTTTGGGCCATTAAAGGAGTTCCAGGGAGGCCGGGGTTTCAGATATCAAGTCAATTCAAGTCAAGTCGGCTTTTATTGTCATTTCAACCATATACAGTTCAGTACACGGTGAAACAAAGCGGCGTTCCTCCAGGACATATTGTACAGTACATGCAACATAGATGAACAAAAATAACTAGCTGACTGGAACAACCTAATTAGCTGCCTATCTAAGACAAACCAAATTTACACCATAAATTATCAAAAAACAAAACTCTTTCAAAAGTACTCTACAAAATAAATAAATTAATTAATTAATTAATAATAATAAAAAGGTCGTGAAGCAGGCGGTCCGATCATGGCATTGATGGTATCCAAGTGTTAGCGTAGCAGCGGAGTATACAGAGAAGTAAAGGGAGTTTGAACTTTTATAAATGTGTTCTGTTATTTTGTTCAATCAAAAGTCCCGGTTTGACTCGAACGCACCTCATATAAAAACTATAACGTTACAACGAGGGCACTGTAAATAAATCTGTATAACTCTTGAACGTCCTTCAATCAGAAGACGAGGCAGCTTGGTGTTAAAAAAAAAAAAAGAAAAAAAAAAGAACTTCCTTAATATACTGTATACTCAGCAAAAAAAGAAACGCCCCTTTTTCAGGACTGTGTATTTCAACAATAATGTTGTACGAATCCAAATAACTTTACAGATCTTCATTGTAAAGGGTTTAAACAATGTTTTCCATGCATGTTCAATTAACCATAATCAATTAATTAACATGCACCTGTGGAATGGTCGTTAAGACCTTAACAGCTTACAGAAAGTAGGCATTTAAGGTCACAGTTCTAAAAACGCAGGACACTAAAGAGACTCGTCTACCGACTGTGAAAAACACCCAAAGAAAGATGCCCAGGGTCGCTGCTCATCTGCGTGAACGTGCATTAGGCATGCTGCAGGGAGGCATGAGGACTGCTGATGTGGCTATAGGGCAATAAATCGCCATGTCCGCACTGTGAGACGCCTAAGACGGCGCTACAGGGAGACAGGAAGGACAGCTGATCATCCTCGCAGTGGAAGACCACGTGTAACAACACCTGCACAGGATGGGTACATCCGAATATCACACCTGCGTGACAGGTACAGGACGGCCACAACAACTGCCCGAGTCACACCAGGAACACAATCCCTCCATCTCACAGCAAGAACTGACAAATCTGGTCCAGTCCATGAGGAGGAGATGTACTGCAGTACTTCAAGCAGCTGGTGGCCACCAGATACTGACTGGTACTGACTGATTTTGAGCCTCCCTTCATTCAGGGACACATTGGGAAACATTTGTAGTTTATGTCTTATGGTGTCGACTCTTTTAGTGTTCATACAAATATTTACACATTAAGTTTACTGAAAGTAAAAACAGTTGAAAGTCAGAGGACGTTTCTTTTTTTGCTGAGTGTATATAAACACTATAAAACCTTTAGAAATGCAGTGTAGAAATGCACTAAATCATTTTTTTTAAACTAAGGGTTATTGATTTTGCTCTACAGAACCGTGCATTTGGAATGATTATTGGTCTCCTTTTGGAATATCGCATAAGGTGCCATTAAATATTAAACACTAAATGGTTTCCTGGCCGATTTGAGAGATGTTCCTCGGTGCAGCGCGGCTCTCTGGCTCTCACAGATGTTCACAGCTCAATGCTTTTGGGGAAACAGGAGCAGGCGTGTTCAGAGAAGCAGCACAACTCCAGATTCAGCACATCTCACCGCTCATGCATGCGTGCATGCCAACTCATCCTCCTGCTTGGTTTTACGCTCACACTCACACACACCTCATCAACAACATAAAACAGTCGACAGAGACACCTGAACTGGATGCATTTCACAGAAAGAGGTTTGAAATGTAATACATATAATCACACTGTTAGATTAAGCAAAGAATGTCACTTCCCTCTTTCTCTCTTACACACACACACACACACACACACACACACACACACACACACACATACACATACACATACACACACACACACACACACACACAATCTCTTTCTTTTTAATAAAGAGAATCTTGTTACTTGTATCCCGACTCTGGGATTACTGCAACTGTTTAAGCTGAACGACTTTAGAGGAAATGATCTTAATAGGTGTGAATGTAAAGTTACTTACAAAAGAAGACATTCACACGGAGAAAAGGGTCTATGGGAGGGACGTCAACATCTGCGCTCGACCGTCACACAACGGCTTCAAACATTCATGTAATACAAGGAGAAGGAACGTAATCATGAACAGATGTGGAGCAAAAATCCTCCCGCGTCTGCCAGTTACAGTTCACTTACAAGTACACTTCAGGATCGTTTCCGATTAATGAGAGAAAGTCGGATGTGGCGCAGATCCACGTCGGGCTGCAGATGGTTTGGACGCTTGGGACTTTTTGTGGTCGAGTCTGTAAGAAGATTAAATCCCAGTTCCATATACAGTACATGTAGTCCCCGACTTACGAACATTCAAGGTACAAATTTCCGCAGATACGATTGGACAACGGTTCTACAAACATTCGTAAACAAATCGCGGAAGTAGATCGCCTGTATTACACAAATAATAAACGCTGCAGTGCACCAGACACCAATAATTACAATTATATAGAATATTTTCAGTGTGTAAGTGAATGTATAAAATGTCTAAAGTCCGGTATATTGTACACTGTATGTATGTGTGAGTATGCGGGAGAAATGAAGAATGGATCAGTCAGGGAGCACGTTGATAGAAAACCTGTAAAGCTGTCCTGATGGTGAATAATCCTAATTTCGAATATAGTGCGCAGTCCAATACACTGGAAAACAGCTCTGAGACAAAATGGCGTTCGGCGTCCCAGAGAAATCATAACCTTAGGGGCGGTTATGATGGCAGTGTGGGGAAAGGGGACAGAGATTTAGTCATGTGGATTGGTATACTTAACATCGTATATCCGTGTCAAAGGCGTATAAGACTCACTTTGTCAGACTTAAGAACAAATCCAACTTACGAACATGCTACCGGAACAGAAGTTGTTTATTAAGTCGGGGACTACCTGGAGTTAGAATTTTATTTGCCTACAGATGAAAAGCATTACATATTATTTAACATAAGAAATTCTCCGTAAGGTTTGTTAATGCCAACAATGATGACATTTTGAAAAATGGCATCTGAATACAAGAAGACTTAAGAAGTAGACCTAACAGCAGGGTTTAGTGATAAATGTAGACATCAATTTTAAGTAGGAATTTGTTAATACGTTTTAATCACTCTGTCGACTTTCCTCCGGACTTTAAAAGGAACAGCTCGCCTGGGCAAGTTCTCTCAACACATGTTCGAGGACATCTTTATCACCCGCCAGTGTAATACAAATCTGCACGCGTTAAGTTAAAAATCCAAACGTTTGTGGGGAATTTATGACCTTTGTGGGATTATAACGTTAAAAGCTGTAGATTTGTATTACATTCATGGTTTATTACATTTCTGGGTTGTTATTATGTTGGCCAGTGATGATTTATTTCAGAAGACTCCATTTGTTCAAGTCATGACCTGAACTATAATCCTGGTTGTGGTAAAAGGGGGATTTCTGGATTCCTACAGTACAGTAGCTATTTGCCTCAGGGACAGTTCACCCACTGATTGGCCAACAATCAAACTTCTTTTGTTTCATTCTACTGTAAAATGTTCTTGTAATGTTCATGTCTAGACATGCTTCAATCCATTTCCGTTTATTCCAATCTGATTAGAAGGAGACAAGCACATGATGTCCCATTGTCCGAGTCTTTTAAATTCTTGATGTCTGTGTGAAAACCTCGATGCAGATGTCATTACCGTTTGTAAAGATCTGATCAAAAGATTTGATAAACCATGAGATGTCCAGTCAAAAGTTTGGACACACCTTCTAATCCTGGTCCTAATCCTTAATCCTGATAAGACAGAAGTTCTAGGTCATAGGGCCGCATACAGCTAGAAGTAAGATTTTAGATCACACTGTAACTTTAGATGGCCTTTCTGTTCCAGTAAGTGCAACAGTAAAAGACCTCGGCGTGATTATAGATTCCAGGATAGCATTCTTTCATGCTAGTTCATGCTTTTATCACTTCTAGGTTGGACTATTGTAATGCCTTACTGTCTGGTTGTTCAGTTAGGTGCATAAACAAGCTTCAGCTAGTCCAGAATGCAGCAGCGAGAGTCCTCACTAGAACCAGAAGATATGAGCACATCACCCCTATCCTATCTTCACTACATTGGCTCCCTGTGAAATTTCCCATTGATTTTAAAATACTACTTTTGACATATAAGGCATTAAATGGTCTCGCGCCGCAGTATCTGAGTGAACTGTTAGTGTCTTACGATCCGCCACGTCTACTTCGGTCAAAGGATGCAGGCTGCTTATCAGTACCGCGTATTATGAAAACTACAGCTGGGGGCAGAGCTTTTTCTTACAAAGCCCCAAAATTATGGAATAGTCTTCCAAATAGTGTTCGGGACTCAGACACAGTCTCAGTGTTTAAGTCTAGGCTAAAAACCTATTTATTTAGCCAAGCATTTTTATAAATAGATTTGCCATAAGGTAAAGGAGCAGATCTGGGGGACTCATGGACGTAGAGTATTATGGTGAACTGGTATGTTTAGATGCTGTCTTCCTCAGTCTCATTTGATCACTCAGGTTTGTTGACGGTGAGGTGATTGTTTGCTTTACATCTCAGGGAGCCTCATGTCTGTGTTTCCTTCTGGCTCTCCCTTTTAGTTATGATGTCATAGTTAGTCCTGCCGGAGTCCCTGCTTGCACTCTACAGTAAATATACATTCACATTAGACATTATGTGACTGTGACCATATCTAACCGCCATCTCCCCTCTCCTGTCCTCTCTTCTCTTTCTCTCTCTCTGTTGAGCTACACATGTCATTCCTGAGCTGCCAGTGATCCAGACTCCCTCTGCCCTCCGGACCTGTCTGACCCATCCTGGTGCCCCGCTTCTGGTTGGCTCGCATGGATGCCCCGTGTGTCTCTTTGGGATGCGTCTGGTGTCTGGTGATGGTTTAACTCTACCTAGAAGACGGTTCTGGCCTTGACTGATGTTGACAGCTGTTTCTCTGAGGACTTGACTTGGCTGCAGTTGCTCGATAGTTCAGGACTGGAATTTCCTCAAAGTCTATCTGAGTGTCCAATAACTACCTGGACTCCATTTTAACATCAATTAAGATCAACTATTATAGCTGAACTGTCTGCCACCTAACACACTGTATAAATGCAGATCATTTCCTGCTATCTGTTTCACCCAGATGAGGATGGGTTCCCTGTTGAGTCTGGTTCCTCTCAAGGTTTCTTCCTATTACCATCTCAGGGAGTTTTTCCTTGCCACTGTCGCCCTCGGGCTTGCTCACCAGGGACTATCTGACCATTCTGATTCATACACATTCACATTCCATACAAACTTAAATAATTCTTTTGATTGTGTAAAGCTGCTTCGCGACAATGTTGATTGTTAAAGGCACTAATTGAATTGAATTGAATCTTCTAACTCCATGGCTGTTCCATTTTATTTCTTTCAACATTCTCATTTGAACAGTTGATATTGAGATGTATATCCGCTTCTTCTGCTCTGTAAGTCCTTCATAACGGCTCTAATCTGAGGTGCTGGTTGTTAATTGGTGATTTCTGAGGCTGGTGACTCTAAATGAACGTCTCCTCTGCAGCAGAGGTCAGTTCTGGTCATGCTTCTTCATGAGAGACAGTTTCATCATCATGGTGCATGATGGGTTTTGCAAACGCACTCGACACAATACTGTTCTGGCAAAAACTGATCCAGAACCTTCATGTCATAAAATAAGAATGAACTGTTGTTAGTGTTATTTCATTACCGAATGCCATGTGTGCTATTTTATAGTTTTTAAATGTTGTTCTAGAATGTAGGAATTGAATCCAAACTTTTGTCTGTAATTAATGAAACATGTCAGTGTATATTATTGACTGTAAAAGTATCTCAAAGCTAAACAATGTTGGTATTGTTTCACATAATGAGATGATTGATGGCACTGAACCCCATAAGCATACGGAAAGTGAACGCAAGAAACGCAAAATGTCCTTCAAAAGTGTAGCTACTGACCGTACGCAACCAATGTCCCTTTGTCTTTATACTGCAATGGACAAGCAAGAGAGACACAAGAGAAGGGGGAAAAACATAGAAAACAAACAAACAAACTAACTAAGTAATTTGCAGAAAAGCTACAGTATACAGTCTTATGCAAATGTTTAGGCACCCCTTGATAAATAACAAATTTTGGTTTCTATTGGAAATGAAAAAAAATGCACAATATTTTCAGCAAACATTGATGCATAGTTCTTTTGTCATAAATTTAACAAAGATAAAAAATAAACACATTATTGTGGCACTGTGCAAAAGTTTGGGCACCCTACATAATCAGTAACATCTCCTCTGGCAGATATCAGCTTGCAACCACTTTTTATAGCCAGCTTCAATTCTTGTACTTGGGATTTTCTCCCATTATTCTTTGCAAAAAGGCTTCTAGTCCTGTAATATTCTTTGGTAGCCTTGCATGCACGGCTCTTTTAAGATCTACCCACAAATGTTCAATGATGTTTAAATCAGGTGTCTGTGATGGCCGTTCCAAAACCATCAGCTTGAGTCTCTTGAGGTATTCCATAGTGGATTTCGAGGTATGTTTAGGATCATTGTCTCTTTGACATTGACTTTTTTCAGTCAAATTGGGGTTTTGATTTGTCTTGACCAAAAAGATTGGATGACCAATAACTTTCTTTTACTAAATTCAGATAAAGACGGAGATATTACTTATCTGCCTAAAAACCAGCACACAACAGCTTTCAAAATTCAGCCTGCGCTTAGCAGGATGTACTGTTACTACCAGCTCAGCAGTAAAAGATCTGGGAGTAATATTAGACAGTAACTTGTCTTTTGAAAATCACATTTCAAATATCACAAAAACAGCCTTTTTCCATCTTCGAAATATTGCTAAACTTAGGAACATCTTATCCGTATCTGATGCAGAAAAACTAGTTCATGCATTCATGACCTCCAGACTGGACTATTGTAATGCATTACTAGGTGGTTGTCCTGCATCCTCAATAAACAAGCTTCAGTTAATCCAAAATGCAGCTGCCAGGGTTCTCACTAGATCCAGAAAATATGATCATATAACCCCAATATTATCATCCCTGCACTGGCTACCTGTTCAGTTTAGAATTAATTACACAATAGTATTACTTACATACAAAGCCTTAAATGGTTTAGCTCCCACATACCGAACCAGTCTTCTGATGCGCTACAATCCACCACGCGCCTTAAGATCACAAAACTCCGGACTTCTGGTAGTTCCCAGAATTTCAAAATCTACAAAAGGGGGTAGGGCTTTTTCATATTTAGCTCCAAAGCTTTGGAATAGCCTTCCAGACAGTGTTCGGGGAGCAGACACGAGTCTACTTTTGAACTGAGAAACCAAGACGCATCTTTTTAATCTGGCATACACATAACTCATCCCATAACCTCATACTCCAGTACACCTATACCGAATGGCAACTACGATAATTCTCCCCATCTGTTCTGTATTTCTCTACCCATCCCGAGGCATCGGGAGATTTTGCCAGCTTCAGTAGACAAAGACCGACCCTACGAGGTTCCTGAGGCGTCCAGAGAAGGACCAGCTCCAGCTGGATTCAGCTTTATGATGGTTGGAGCTACACATGCTGCTCCTGTGCTTCCAGTGATCCAGACCTCATCTGCCCTCTGCACCTACTGACTCGTCCCTATGCTGAACTGGTCTTCATGTCAATTTAAATGATTTTCTGTCATATTGCACCTTCACCTGCACAACACACATGATGTTATATCATTTCTATCTGTTATCACCCAGATGAGGATGGGTTCCCTGTTGAGTCTGGTTCCTCTCAAGGTTTCTTCCTAATGCCATCTCAGGGAGTTTTTCCTTGCCACCGTCGCCATCACCCTTGGCTTGCTCATCAGACACATTTCATTCATCATTCATTCATCTCATTATTATCTAAACACATTTTTCTCACACATACATGTACACACCTCCAAATATTTTCTTTTCTAACAAAATCTTTCATTTTTTGTGAAGCTGCTTTGTGAAGAGTCAAAGTATTTGTAAAGCTTTGAAAGGGGCATTTACTAATGACAACTGTTGCCATGCATCAGATTTAATGAGGTCTGAAACCTTGTTAAAAGAATCTGAGACTCTGGAACTCTTAGGGTGCTTAAACTTTTGCACAGTGCCATAATAATGCTTTTATTTTTAAGTAACTATGCATCAATGTTTGCTGAAAATATTGTGCATTTATTTTTTTACAAAAAACATCTTTTCCATTAAAACAATAACCAAAATCTGTTATTTATCAAGAGGTGCCAAAACTTTTGCATAAGACGATATGTGGGTCAATGTAAGATGAGTTAAGGATTTTTTTGTTTTGTTTATTTATTTTTGTAAAATAAATGATTTAAAAAAAATGATATAAACCCCGAGAACAAAGGCGGATTGTGTTTTTTGCCCCGAAGGCAAAATATTAGTTAATTATCAAATCTAAACCAGATTTATGCATTATTAAGTGATTTACAGATAATGATTATTAAAATAATAATAATAAAAAAAAAAAAAAACAGTTGCAAAACTGTCAGCCAGTTTAAGTTTGCAAGCTTGAGTAAGGTTGAGAAATACTGCTATAATTTGTATAATTCTATAATAATATAATGGTATAATTGCTATAATATATACAGTATGGAATAATAAGGATAAGAAATACTGGTTTAACTGGTTACAAGAATTAATTCTCATCTATTATTTCTTTGAAACCTATACGGGACTTGAAACACAGGTCCAAAGATCTCCGAGTACAGCACTAACATACTGTAGCTCCTTCTTTTATGTGGGACAAAAGACAAAAAAAGAAAAATGCAGATCACGTAGCGAACAGCTTCACTTTCACTGATTAAAGTCAGCCAAGATGTTCACCAGTGATGAATGAGAAACTCTCACCCAGGGTTAACACACTTACTTTTAGAGCCTTCATTCATTCTGATCTTAGGTTCAATACAGTGGGTCTGTTCATACACCTGCTCCACACACACACACACACACACACACACACACACACACACGAGGTCTTTGGACGGCGTCGCATGTGGTGACGTGGCAGACAGCCCAGTGCTGGATTATTGTATGAAAGACACACCATTATACAACACACACACACACACACACACACACACACACAGCTTTCTTAATCCATAGAAATGATGGCAACGCAAACAAAGACACTGTTTAGTCCAGGACATAAATCAACTGAAGTCCTCCCACTTAAAAAGATGAGAGAGGCGTGTAATGTTCATTATAGGTATAACACAACTATAAGAGACAAAATAAGACAAAAAAAAATCCAGAAATTTTTTATGAATTAATTGGTAAATTTCTCGGTAAAATAAGTATTTGGTCACCTACAAGCAGGTAAGAGTTCTGGCCCCCATAAGCCTGTGACGACTTCTTTAAGAGGCTCCTCTGTCCTCCACTCGTTACCTGTATTAATGGCATCTGTTTGAACTTATCAGTATAAAACACACCTGTCCATAACCTCAAACAGTCACACCCCAAACTCTCTGAGCTGAGCTGTCAAAGGACACCAGAAACAAAACTGTAGACCAGCACCAGGCTGGACAGACTGAATCTGCAGTAGGCAGAAAATGGGTGACATACAAGATCTCCCTCGATCTGGGGCTCCACACAAGATCTCACCCCGTGGGTCAAAAAAAGGGGGGAAGGGGCGTAGTGAATGACCTGCAGAGAGCCGGGACCAAAGTAACAAAGGCTTCCATCAGTAACACACTGCGACACCAGGGACTCAAATCCTGCAGTGCCAGACGTGTCCCCCTGCTTAAGACAGGCCCGTCTGAAGTTTGCTAGAGAGCATTTGGATGATCCAGAAGAGGATTGGGAGAATGTCATATGGAACCAAAATAGAACGTTTTGGTAAAAACTCAACTTGTCGTGCTTGGAGGAGAAAGAATACCTACTGTGAAGCATGGTGGTGGAGACATCATGCTTTGGGGCTGTTTTTCTGCAAAGGGACCAGGACGACTGATCCGTGTAAAGGAAAGAATGAATGGGGTCATGTATCATGAAATCTCCTTCAATCAGCAGGGCATTGAAGATGAAACGCGTCTGGGTCTTTCAGCAGGACAATGATCCCAAACACATCGTCCATGCAACGAAGAAGTGGCTTTTTTAAAGCATTTTAAGGTGCTGGAGTGGCCGAGCCAGTCTCCAGATCTCAACCCCATAGAAAATCATTGGAGGCAGTTGAAAGTCCGTGTTGCCCAGCGACGGACCTAAAACATCACGGCTCTAGAGGAGATCTGCACGGAGGAATCGGCCAAAATACCAGCAGCAGCGTGTGAAAACCTTGAGAAGACTAACAGAAAACATTAGACCTCCGTCATTGCCAACAAAGGGGATAGAACAGAGTATTGAGATGGAATTTTGTTTTTGACCAAATACTACAATGTGATGTTCTGGATTTCTTATTTTGTCTCTCATAGTTGAGGTATATGATGGAAAACAACATGAAAAACAAGGTCAGTGCCTTAAATGATGCCACCATGACCACACACACACTTTTGCACTTGCCATTTGTCCTTTATCCACTACCTCCTGTAGATGTTTCTAGGTCATCCTGAAATGCTGCAGTGCACTCTGGGTATTCTGCAAGGGTACATCATCTCTCCACCGTGCACTTTGCTGCTGTTTGTGATACTAAACGCTAGACCTAGTGCACTATGTAGTGCACATGCTGTGGATGTGGAGTCTGCTTGGTGTGTAAATAAAACATGAGGACTGAAATTCCATTCGGACCCATAACACTGCCACCATGTGGAGAACCAAGCAAGTGCTCTGAATGGAGATCGAGCAGAAGTGATCATGGGGCACAGTGTTAATCCTCCTCAGCATGATAGAGACTGGAAATTTGAGTTACAGCGATTTGGGTTTAAATCTAATCTGATCCACCTTTTTTTAAACCTAGGATTTGAAACTATTAGGATTTATGTCGGAAGCGCGGGTAACCTCTAGTGGGTAATAAGTACAACTTGCTCTTTTTTAGTCAATAAAAATAATCAATTCCCAAGTTTGAATACTGAATCCACTTTTACTTGGGTTGCATCACACACCATCCTGCAATTATCCATTTTCATTCATCGCACACACACACACACACACCTCTAATTACAAACAGGGACAAATAAAACCACCCAAATTTTTTTTTTCAATTGTTTTTTATTCTTTCAAGTTGGTACAAAAGCCATCATATCAGTAACCTTGTCAGCTTTCGAAGTGAAGCACAGGAACTCTCTCGAAAATGAGGCTCTTAACGACAGACCATGCATACACAAACAAACAAACAAACAAACAAACAAACGAGACAAACCAAATAAGGGTTGGGAAAGAAAAGCCCTTTCTGTACCACAGAGACAATCTGTGGAGAAGGAGGACGATGAGGAGGAGTTCATCACACATGATGAAGGGTTCACACAGGATGAAAGAGGTCGAGGTATCCTCAGGCCTTGGCTGCAGCGAGCACTGATCGGAAATGCTTGTAAAGGTGTGTAAAGGGCTTCAGTAGGAGTTCGAGATCAGGAACGGACTGATTCTCGGAAAAAAAAAAAAAAAAAAAAAAAAGAGCTTCATCTTTTATGCCGCCTCCAAAAAGAAGGGACGTTCTCCCTGAGCTGAGGGAATCGGCAGGAATCTTCTGCACCCGGGACAGGAGGACACGCTGCAGGGCACCACTGCAGAGGTTATAAAAAAGGACAGCACCTCTTTATCATGAGGAAATATCACGGAGACAAAGAAAGAGATGAAGGAACGAGGCTTCAGGAAGCAGCCGACCAACAGCTGAGAGGATTCCCAGGGCTGCTCCGGACGGCGGCGGCGGCATTGACCATGCCATGGTTTCGGCGTAACGGATCGAGGCTCTGCAGAACATCTGTGCGACAAAACGGCTAAATTCACCATGTGCATGAACGTCACGAAGCCCAGGGCTTCTAAAATGTGTGTTAACGGAGATGATGACAAGCGAGCACAGCACCGAGGTGGCTATCACGCTAGCATTAATGTCTGCTCGCTAAAGTGAGTCTACAGCTACAGCTACAGCGTAGTCTACCAAAGACTACAGTCAGAAGGTTTGTTGTGATGTAGTGTGACGTAATCTGCTCAAAGCACTAAAGAGGGTGTATTTAAAAAAAAAAAAAAAAATCATTTGCTGTTCTATTTCACAGTCTCGCTCTCCCTCTCATTCACACACACACACACACACACACACACACTCCGTTTGCTCTACATCTAGTCCACATGTCTTGAAACACATGCAGTTAAAACAAGTTCTAACTTGAAGAAGACAAAAAAAAAAAAACCCAAATTGGATGAGGAAACGATCCAGGATGGGGGAAACGCATTCCCCTCACCAGGGTCGACTCGATCCGATACACGACACAAAGATGGTGCTTTAGAGCTCTGCAGCTGCTAGGGATGATTATAAAGCGAGCGGACCAGTACCACATGCAGTGGAGTTGAGAGATGATGGTTCGAACTGGGATAAATAATGAACCCAAACTAACTCCACTTAAACAGGCGTTAAATCAGCACCCGGACGTCCTTCATCATGTCCTACAGCTTCGGAAGCACTTTTCCTTCACGGCTGAGGAAGGACGCCGTATCCGAGTACTGTATGTATGTATGTATGTATGTACTGTATGTATGTATGTATGTACTGTATGTATGTATGTATGTATGTACTGTATGTATGTATGTACTGTATGTATGTATGTACTGTATGTACTGTATGTATGTACTGTATGTACTGTATGTATGTATGTATGTACTGTATGTATGTACTGTATGTATGTATGTATGTATGTATGTATGTATGTATGTATGTATGTATGTACTGTATGTATGTATGTATGTACTGTATGTATGTATGTACTGTATGTATGTATGTATGTATGTACTGTATGTATGCGCCAGACGTATGTATGATGTATGAAAAGTACGCCAACTATTGCAGCTCACGTGTTCTCCTGACCTTTTATGTCACCAAGTGAAACAGGCTCGGTGTGTTCACTCGGTCCGACCTACTGGGGAAGTGTAGTATGTAAATATACGACGTGATATTTATTAACAGTTTATCTTGTTCGATTGTCCAGACGAAATCGGTTCCGGTCCGAGCAGCAGGTTAAGGCTTTGGGTTACTGATCGGAGGTTCACGACTGCAAGTCCGTCCCCGTTTTGTGGCCCATGAGCAAGTCTCTCCACCCCTTCTGCTCCGGGCCGAGGTGTCGATGCCTGATGCTGCTCCTAACCTGGGAAACGCCAAGAAAAGGAGTTCAAGTAACAAAGAAAGGATTAACGGAATGACTGATGCACTCGATTCTCTTAAACGTCCTATATTCTTCTACGACTTTAACAAGTTATCACAGGTCTCTGAACTCCTCAGAGTGTGTGTATGTGTGTGTGTGTGTGAGATAATGCTCAAGCTGAAATACTCCTGAATCTTTGTGTTTGGCGTTTTGAAGAGGTTGAGTAAACAAGTATTTTCGAAAAGGGTGAAAGACGACAAGGAAGAAAGTAGCTGATGGGTTTCTTAAGGGCGACAGGACGAGAAAAGAGGATTGTTTAAACCGTGAAAGGAAGATGAGGACCAGAAGGTGGCGCTAATGCAACATAGTGGATGCCAACTGCTGGTGAACACCAAGAAGACGTGAACCCTCTCTAGAGAACAGCAGAGGGGGAAAGTGGCTCTTCTTATACTGTAAGAGAGCACAACAGGGAAGTGCCAGATGAACCAGATGAAAAGTTCAAGACACAGAACAAGACATGACAAGATTGAGAAGGAAACTTTAGATATTAGATGTTTTTTTTTGAAGGAAGCCTGGACTAGGGGGAAAGAAAAACGTCTTTGAGGGGGCGGGAAGATGAGAGAGAGCGAGACCTACAGTACAGTTGGCGATAATTTAACCTACAGGATTTCAAACGGCGTTAAACAACAAAGAAAAAGAAAATAAACATCTTTTTTTTTAATCTCTAAGGAAATAAAAATTGGAAAAAAAAAAAAAAAAAAAAATCTAAACAAAACATAACAGGGTCTCTTTTTCTGTTCCAATCTGAAGTCTAAAATGACTTAAACATGAATTTCACCTGATAACTTCAGCTTTTCAGTAAGAGAGGAGAGAATCCGTATAGAAACATAAACTGTGTTCGCCTTTTCTTAGCAGCTGCAGAACCATCGTCATCATTTTGCGTCTTCATTCATATGAAGGTTTCCTAAAGAGTAAACATGGACCGGAAGGTCAGTCGCACGAAGGTATTTCACTTCCCCTTTCATGGTAGCCAACATGCTAGGTAAAAAAGTTAAACAAGTCCTGAGAGATGTTTAAACGACAGACACTGGAGGTCATGCTAAAGTACGTTACATCAGCTTGCTAAATTTAACCAAAGGAACAATTTCGGATTCTATTAAGAAAACGTTAGCTCAGATATGAAGAGTTGTTGATCAAAGTGAGGACGAAGAATGGGCTGCTCGTTTCCCAGGAGCTTCAGGCTTCACCCCGGTGGTGGAGCAACCTTCCTCACCGAGCCCTTAAACCAGCACGAATTATAATTTAGCGTGATGATAATCTCTGGTCCGGGTCACTCTGTCTGAGGTCACGTTTAAGGTTCACCGAGACTAGAAAGCTCTCAGGAGGGAAAAAAAAAAACTGTTGTGTATTGTAGAGTCTTGTCTGCAAGGTCAAGTCACTCAAACTTCAAACATGGAAGGCAATCAAGTAGGCGTGCACACACACACACACACACACACACACACACACACACACACACACACACACACACACACACACACTAGAGCATGTGGTTTTGCTCGGTGATTAAAGGGTTAGATATAATTTTTTGTTTTTAGGCGTCCACACATTTAGAGCTTTCTGAGATCCGGGTGTAGATCCTTCCCCGAACATCATTCCCATTTCCACACCCTTGAATTATGCGTCATCTCTGCCGTCCTACGAGCCTCGAACTACGGTTTCTCAATCGCGTCATCACCGCTCGGACCACTAACCTACAATTTAACACTTCTATTCCAAGCCTAGTTCACTTCCTGCGTCGCGGCGTTGGTTTGAATCCCTCAGACTATTGCTTTGAGGTGGAAGTGTTCTCTTTCGTTCTCTCTCTCTCTCTCTCTCTCTCTCTCTCTCACACACACACACACACACACACACACACACACACACACACACGTGTTAGCTACATAAACACTGAGTACACATAGCCAAGGCTAAACATGGGATGATGAAAACAAGAAACAAGAACAGGAACAAAAAAAAAAAAAAAAAAAAGAGCAGATACACAGAGAACTCCAAAACAGTACACGCCGAGAATCTTACACTGGATTAACATTAACACTACGCAGAAATAAAAACGGTAAGTTTTTTTTTAAGCTAGGCATATTTGATTTACATGAAAAAAAAAAAAAAAAAAAACACATCTCTAAAATCTAAACGCGTTTCCTTGTTTTTGCAGCAGTGATGAATCGACTCGTGTTAACTTCATGTTACATCACAGACACTCTGGTGTAAAGGATGATTATTGCATTACTAAAATCGAATGTTTTCTTTTTTTTTTTTTTTATTAGCATATTAGCAAAGAAACACTGTAATATATTACTGTAGCCCCTCAGACTCTTGCAGTTGGCGTCCCGAGACGACCCGGCGCTTCCTGTGGCAGCTCACACTTCCATCTCTATTCATTTTCTTGTCTTTATTTACTTTTTTTTTTTTATTTGTTGCCTTGTTGAGGTACTTTTTAGTTTCACTTGAAAATATATATTTCTCTGTTTGTCATCTGGATTAAGAAAAAAATCACTAGAAAAAAGTCACTTAGAAAGTAGATGAAATAAAACTGAAAAAAAAAAAAAAAATTAAAAATTAATAAATAGAAACAGTCCAAGAGTCAGGAAAGCCGACACGCGGCGGCCCTGCTGAATTCTGCACACGGCACGGCTCAGGATAATCCTTAGATGTAGACGGTGTTCAGCACAGACGGATGTGGTTTCGTAGAGAGTGACGTGAGACGCCAGAGTCTAGACGGCTCTCTGTTGTGTGTTTGTCGTAAAAAGAACAGAACAGTGAAAGAAGACCGAGAGTTTAATTTATGGTTTTGGGAAGGGGGGGAAAAAAAAATAAAAAATTAAAAAACTGAACTGAGGAGTGCATGGAGCGGGACAGACACCCGGTAGGTTCAAAAAAAGGTCAAAGGTCAGTCCACAGGCCCTTGGAAGATGAGTCGGACATGGCTGTGGCCGGCGCTGAGCTGCTGGGCGCAGAAGGGGCACGCGGCGTGGAAGGTGTGTGTGCCGTGTGGAAGTGGGATCTGACTCCAGAACGAGGCCGTCTTCTCCGAGGACACGTGGCCGCACGGGCTGAAGGCGTGAGTGGGCGGAGCTGCGTCGACATAAAGCCCGGCTTCGCAGCCCAGCCACAGCGGCACGTAGGGCCCGCGGGCGCGGCACATCGGACACTCCCGCTCGGTACCGCCCCCGGCCCCGCCCCGTTCGCCCCAGTCGTGGTAGCCGTGCACGTGGCCGCACTGCAGGTACGCCCAGGGCTGCTTCTCGGCCACGGCGCCCTGGCACCGCCGCATGCTCGGGAACGCCAGCGTGTTGAGGCCTACGGGACACTGTGGCCGCGCCGCGTTCAGCTCCTGCCGCAGCGCCTCCAGGTGTTTCAGGGTGGGCGCGCGACGGAGACCCTCGGCTGTGCGCCACAGCAGCGTCGCGCCGCACAGGTCGATCAGAGCGCCGTCCGACAGCTCGTGCGACTCGCTCTCCACCTGAGGGGAGAAAGGATGATGGGAAATGAACAATTACTGAAATACAGTATGTACTGATGCCATAACGCATTTCTCAAACACTGGAAGAAAACTGCAGTGCTTAAGACCCTCATCACACTCGCTACACATTTTATTGTTAGTCCTAAAAACACCGGGTCTGAGCATCATCAGAAATTACTGCACTGATGAGGTTTAGCCACTAGAGGGCGACACACTCCAGTTCTCAGTGTTGCTCATGAAGGTCCAAATAAATGCTTTTTGAAATGTGTTGTAGTGTGCGCATAAACACACACACACACACACACACACACACACACACACACACACACTCATTCATGTTAAGTGCATCTTCAGGCTATGTGCAGAGTCGAGTCCTATTTGTCTTGAACGCTGTGTAATTCTTTTCTTTCTACACAATTTACAAGCACCAGCTTTTTCCTCAAAATATAATGTGCACACACACACACACACACACACACACACACACTTAAATATAGCAAGAGTTCTCTTAACGCAGCAGTTAAGTTTAAATATAAATATGACTGAACTGTAACCACAGGGTTAAGTGACAGAGTCAATCATTGATAAAGTGTTGAAATCACAAAGACTGTAATGAGTGTTAGTGTTTTTTATTGCTCAGCCGACCATAAAGTCGGTCATTAAAAATAACAACAACAACAACAACAAAAACAACACCACACAGATGGAAATGTGTACATAAAAAAATAAAATAAATAAAAATCTAGGTAAGATGTCCATACTAAATTCAATCGACTTTCAGCAACATGATGGCGTAACCCTTAAATTACACGACCGTCTCTTGAGATGCTCAGTTCAATAAGTTTGAGCTCAGATGGCAGGACATTTAGTCAAAGTTTAGCCAGTGTCAGGCTTTCATTACAGCCAGGCTTTTGTATAAAGTTACCACAGCACTAGATCTCCATTACACACACACACACACACACACACACAGAGAGAGTGGTATAAACCACTGTGGGTTCCATAAACCAGTTTAAAACGCTTAAAATGGTTCTTGCCATAACGCTCGTCACTTCCTCTCCAGGGTCAACACAGAGTCTGTGTCATGTGGCTCAAAAGCTTAAAGCTGAAGAGCTTCCTGCGGAGGTGCTATCAAACCACCACGAGCCAGAGCCGGGCCCTCATTAAAGATCGTTTCAAGCTGAAAGGGTTTCTGGAGTCTAATTTGGTCTTTAGGTTTTGTCTAATGTGGCTGCGTTTGGTCTCCGTTAAAACAAACTCGCACTAAAGCAGCTTTAACTGCTTCTATAAAGCGGGAGAGCATCGCGCACACCTGATAATATACTCGTCTGGACGTTTACGCTTCAACCTTCTACTGGTCAATTTGACTTAATTCTTAAAGCAGATTTATGGAAATATGGAGGCAGATTAAAGTGTACTGTAGACCTAAAGAGTGAGCCAGAAAACAACATGGAAGTGACGGGGAAAAAAAATTATCTGACATGGAAGAAACCAGACTCAAGAGGAAACTCATCCTTATTTGAGAGACAGGCGTACATTTTCATTACAAATAATTTCTCTTATATAACTTTGATATACTTCAGAAAGGTTAGAAAGCTGGAAGGAGCATCACAGTCATATCCCTGCTATCCGTGATCACCCAGATGAAGATCAGTTCTCTGTTGTGTCCGGTTCCTCTCAAGGTTTCTTCCTATTACCATCTCAGGGAGTTTTTCCTTGCTGCTGTCGCCGTCGTCCTCGGCTTGCTCTTCAATGACAGTCTTATCATTTGGTTTATACACGTTCATACGAACTTAAATAATTCTTTAGATTGTGTGGAGATGCTTCGCGACGATGTCGATTGTTAAAAGCGCTGTACAAATAAAATTTAATTGAATTGAAATTCTTGCATTCGACTGGCCACTAAGGAAAACATCCACAGCAGTCGTCTGTCCATCAAAGTGTCCATGTGGCACCACCCACATGTCTGTATGCTCCGTGAACTCCGCAGTCCTCCTGATAGTCTCTCTGACCTAATCAAATGCTGATTGATGCTTAAATTTTGCGACAGCTCACCAGACGATGGTGCAATTCATCACAGAGTTACAGTGATACAGAAATCTTGAGAGCAGCAACATTTACACTTAGACTTGAGTACGTAGACAAAAGATACCTCAAAGTGTTAACTCCTTGAAGTCGGTCACGAAAAAATTTACTTTAATGAACGACTTAATTTTGTTCCCTCCATATAATATCATATTATATATAATAATTTCCCTCATGTGATCATATACTGATCATACAGTGGTGTGAAAAACTATTTGCCCCCCTCCTGATTTCTTATTCTTTTGCATGTTTGTCATACAAAATGTTTCTGATCATCAAACACATTTAACTATTAGTCAAAGATAACACAAGTAAACACAAAATGCAGTTTTTAAATGAGGGGTTTTATTACTTAGGGAGAAAAAAAATCCAAACCTACATGGCCCTGTGTGAAAAAGTAATTGCCCCCTGAACCTAATAACTGGTTGGGCCACCCTTAGCAGCAATAACTGCAATCAAGCGTTTGCGATAACTTGCAACGAGTCTTGTACAGCGCTCTGGAGGAATTTTGGCCCACTCATCTTTGCAGAATTGTTGTAATTCAGCTTTATTTGAGGGTTTTCTAGCATGAACCGCCTTTTTAAGGTCATGCCACAACATCTCAATAGGATTCAGGTCAGGACTTTGACTAGGCCACTCCAAAGTCTTCATTTTGTTTTTCTTCAGCCATTCAGAGGTGGATTTGCTGGTGTGTTTTGGGTCATTGTCCTGCTGCAGCACCCAAGATCGCTTCAGCTTGAGTTGACGAACAGATGGCTGGACATTCTCCTTCAGGATTTTTTGGTAGACAGTAGAATTCATGGTTCCATCTATCACAGCAAGCCTTCCAGGTCCTGAAGCAGCAAAACAACCCCAGACCATCACACTACCACCACCATATTTTACTGTTGGTATGATGTTCTTTTTCTGAAATGCTGTGTTACTTTTACGCCAGATGTAACGGGACACGCACCTTCCAAAAAGTTAAACTTTTGTCTCGTCAGTCCACAAGGTATTTTCCCAAAAGTCTTGGCAATCATTGAGATGTTTTTTAGCAAAATTGAGACGAGCCTTAATGTTCTTTTTGCTTAAAAGTGGTTTGCGCCTTGGAAATCTGCCATGCAGGCCGTTTTTGCCCAGTCTCTTTCTTATGGTGGAGTCGTGAACACTGACCTTAATTGAGGCAAGTGAGGCCTGCAGTTCTTTAGATGTTGTCCTGGGGTCTTTTGTGGCCTCTCGGATGAGTCGTCTCTGCGCTCTTGGGGTAATTTTGGTCGGCCGGCCACTCCTGGGAAGGTTCACCACTGTTCCATGTTTTTGCCATTTGTGGATAATGGCTCTCACTGTGGTTCGCTGGAGTCCCAAAGCTTTAGAAATGGCTTTATAACCTTTACCAGACTGATAGATCTCAATTACGTTTGTTCTCATTTGTTCCTGAATTTCTTTGGATCTTGGCATGATGTCTAGCTTTTGAGGTGCTTTTGGTCTACTTCTCTGTGTCAGGTAGCTCCTATTTAAGTGATGTCTTGATTGAAACAGGTGTGGCAGTAATCAGGCCTGGGGGTGACTACAGAAATTGAACTCAGGTGTGATAAACCACAGTTAAGTTATTTTTTAACAAGGGGGGCAATCACTTTTTCACACAGGGCCATGTAGATTTGGAGTTTTTTTTCTACCTTAATAACGTAAACCTTCATTTAAAAACTGCATTTTGTGTTCAATTATGTTATCTTTGACTAATAGTTAACGGTTTTTGATGAGCAGAAACATTTAAGTGTGACAAACATGCAAAAGAATAAGAAATCAGGAAGGGGGCAAATAGTTTTTCACACCACTGTATATCTGGTGATGTTTCATGCACTAATGATTAATCTTGCCAGAAAAAATCTAATATTATTGAAGAACATGCACTTTGAGCACTAGTGACCCCAGATGACAGAAATTTACACTAAACATAATCGGCGTTAGCTTTATTTTGTAAACACTTAAAAACAGATCGGCGTCCAAAAACACCCCGCGGTGTCCAAACATTTGCGAACATTAAACACATGCTAGCACTGCACAGGCGTCTGATTAATGGTCGTCTACCCGGACGCAAGACCTGTGAGAGCGTGCTTGCTCTGAGCTGAAGAACTGATTAATCCTGCATGATTTAAGTGTGTGTGTGTGTTATACCCTCACTCTCCTTTTAACTTTAATCTGACCCAGACCATGTTTGCATTTCTCAGGGGATCCTAAATGAAGATATTAATCCTTCACAGCAACAGAGAACACAAAAAGAAACAGATGGATAGACAGATAGATGAAGAGAAAACCCGGACTGCTCGTTCTGTCTGACGCACTTAGCGGGTCAGCTGCTGATCATCTTACAGAGTCACGTTACACAGATACGGAGCTGTGAGGAGAAAGATAGACATGTACACAATGTCATGTGTGTGCGGTTACTACGGTAACAGCATCCCGCAGTAACCAGGGCAGGAGTTAGACTGACACGAGTGACTGAGGGGCCAAAAGTGGTGTGAGGTGAGAGCCAAAACACAAACTGTTAAACACGTCCACCACTCAGGACAAATGTCCACTTGGTCCACCATCGCAGACTGAGCCAGGCCTTTTGATGAGCTCTATAACACGCGGCTCGTGCGTCCCGTTCTCACGCTACTGCCACAACCTCAATGTTTATATACAGTGGAACCTTGGATTACGAGCATAATTCACATTCCAAAACACTCGTGAACTAAATTTCCCATTAAGAAACAATGGAAACTCAAATTATTCGTTCCACAGCCCAAAAAAAAAAAAAATACATGAAAATAATTAACACAAAATATAAAGTGTAAATAAAACAAATTGACCTGCAAAAAGAAAGTAAAAAATAAATCCCGACAGATAAGTGTTTCCGTTTGTGCGCGCAGGCGCTGTATGTGTGTATGTAAATCTAAAGTAAGCTCCCCTCTCCGCCTTCTCGTCTTACACAGTTACCCTTCCTCCACTCTTTTCACACACAAGCGCACACAACGGAAACACTGTTTTATCTGAAAAATAAACAAGAAATCTCTCTAATGACACTCAATTGAGCGACATAGAGAGAAAAACCGTTGGCTCAGTTGTGATGACGTGACACTCGGCGCGGAAACAAGATGCGCATGCGTGATACATGATAATCGGTACTCGTAAACCAAGACTTGCTCGTTTTCCAAGTCAAAATGTATTAAAAATCTTTGCTCGTCTTGCGGAACAATCGCAAACCGCGTTACTCGCAATCCGAGGTTTCACTGTAACTACATAACATTTATATATTTACTTCTGACTGAAGATGGTTTCAAAACTAGCAACAGGACAAAACGGACCACTCAAGACACACCATGTAACAATCACAGCACAAAGGAAACCTCAGCATGGAACAAAATCGCGTCTTGCTGACACTGTACGGATCTTCCGCGAGCTCAGATGCTGTCTGACGTGGAGTGTGAGGACGGCCCCAGAGTCTGATTAATCACCTGACCAATCAGTGCTGTGGCTCAGATCTCAAGTGTTTTTGGTGTGTCAGAAATTGTGGTCAGCTGTTTTGCACTGTGAGAGTTCTACAGGAAATCACCGCAACGCACGGTCACGTACAGTACTGGGAAAAAAATTCTTGAGCCACCAACTCATTAGTTTATATTAAATGATGTAGATTAAATTGAAAAAAGGAATAGGAGTAAATGTTTTTACTGGTTTATGTAACAACCTCAGCAGCGACCTCATTTCCCCTCTCGTCTGTTCAACAAGTACACTAATCACCGGTCTGATCATCTGTTATCATCTGCACCTGTTTCTCACTGGTTCATTTTAAAGCTTGAATGATTCATAGGTCACTGTGTGGTTTAACAAAAGAAAAACATTCCTCAAATATACACTACCGTTCATAAGTTCACTTGCAAATTTCTCTGTTTTTGTTTAGTGATTTATTTTCTACATTCTACAACAATACTGTGGATTTCAAAGCTATAATATAACACATATGGAATTAGGTAATTACGTAACAACAATAAAAACACCAGTTAGTTGTTATTGTAAGACACAGACGTCGGCCTTTCTGTAATAGTTCCTGCAAGAACAGTATTGTGTCAAGTGCATTTGCAAAATCCGTCAAGCACCATAATGAAACTGTCTCTCATGAAGGCCGTCCCAGGAGGACGAGACCAAAACCTCCCTCTGCTGCAGACGAGAAGTTCATTTAGAGTCATCAGCCTGAAAAATGACCAATTAACAGCAGCTCAGATTAGAGGCGTTATGAAGTCTTTACAGAGCAGAAGTAGCAGAAACATCTCAATATCAACTGTTTTAATGCAGATTAAAGCATTTTTTGGACGCCTTCAGCATTCCTTTACAATGTAGAAAGAAATAAAAATCAGGAACCATCATGGAGTTAGAAAGTGACCCCAAACTTTTGAACGGTAGTGTACATTAAACATACAAAAAGTATGTTTAAAAGGCA
Source organism: Channallabes apus (assembly GCA_030522415.1). Classification (NCBI taxonomy): domain Eukaryota; kingdom Metazoa; phylum Chordata; class Actinopteri; order Siluriformes; family Clariidae; genus Channallabes; species Channallabes apus. The sequence goes on along the minus strand of CM060116.1, from coordinate 32,211,131 downwards.
CTCTTTAATATACAGTATAAATCAGGACAGTTGATCCATTTCTTTTGCATTACATCATGAAAAATATTTTTATACTATGAATTTTTTTTATCTTTATCTTTTGACTCTTTAACAAATGAAAAATCTTAATTGGATTAAAAAAAATCTGTTCAATTGATCATTTATGTACCAAATATTTACATACAAAGGGGACGTCAGCCCTTGTTGCAAAAACTTCCCGATTCAGTTATGAGAGTTGATATAATTTGAATATGTGGAATGTGGAAATCTTTAATAAACCCTGGCATTTGATAATATTTTGATTTAGATTTATAACCTTATCGTCCTAATCGGACTTGAGAGACTAATCAGGATTACGTCATGTGATTCATGCAAGATATTTCCTCAGTTATCTGGTAACGCTAGATAATAATACAGTATATGAACCCTAGGTGAGGTTGTCAGTGTGTGTGTGTGTGTGTGTGTGTGTGTGTGTGTGTGTGTGTGTGTGTGTGCGCGTCTATTTGCAATGCGTGAGTAAAGTCTGAGTGAAACGTAAAAATCCTTCTGAAATGACAGAAACCAGCTTGGTTATGAAAGTGTATAACTTCTAAATATACCTATGTGTGTGTGTGTGTGTGTGTGTGTGTGTGTGTGTGTGTGTGTGTGTGTGTGCGCCATGCTGCAGTTTACTGTAACCGTCACACTGCATGTGGAGTGACCGCCTGCTTTACATGAATTCGCACTGGACCGTGTGTGTGCATGTGTGTGAAATCTCACCATTTTGCCTCGTTGCTGTGAGGATCGTGTTTCCCGAAGCGTGAAGACGTTACCGCACACCGAGATCTCCCTCCATACGCCGGGTCTGGAGTCTTCGGTGAAGCCATTACGTGGGTGCATCACCAACACACCGTTCGTCGTCAAGCCGTCCATCTGTCCGTCTAACGTTCTCCATTTCGCTGCCTTCTCCTGGAAGATGAGACTTGGAGTTAAAAAGAAAAGAAAAATATCTAAACCCTGAGACCCACTTCGTTCAGATTATATAGATGTTATTTGGGTGGAAACAAATAAATCAGGTTGAACCTGCAGCTCCCTTTTTTTTTTTTTAAACATCTAATCTTTGTGAAGTGACACACTTCAGGGAGCGCACTGTTACACCGGTACACAATCTCACTCTGCAGAAGCCACATGTCATCGGATCTCCTTTGGAAAAAGCGGGCCTCCCGCTGTGTTCAGGAACGGGACCCGCTGTTATCTCCTCGTGTTTCAGTAGGAGCCACAGCGGCAAGCAAGACTGCGCAGAGCACAGTATATTTAAAATCAGGACAAAACACTACACTGACTCGGGCTGCATAATAAAACCTTAATCACATAATAACATTGGATCAGTATTAAAATTAATTACCAGAATCAATAGCCTTTTCTATACTGCCAAAAAAGTCAATTTGTATTTAAATATACAAACACTATTAAACCTTTTATTGCGTAATTACAGCAGTGATTAATGTGTTTCAGCTGGCAGCAACTCTTTTCACCCTAACTGATGCAGTGTTGGGGACGTTACTCAAAAAAAGTAATCATCTACAAATGACTAATTACAACTTAAAAGTGACTGATTATTACATGTAAAAGTTAATCAGATTTCTAATTACGTTACTTTCAAGTAACTTTGAAAACATCTGTCACGGCGTGCACCTTGCTTACTCCGTAGGCTCCCTACGTAGGCGTCGACCCCCCTTCCGCTGGTGCGCGGTGATGGTGTTAATGGATCCCCCCTCCCCCCCCCTCCCTCGCTACTTTTCCCATAAGACCTCAGCTCGTGTCTGTTCGAAATGAGCAAACCCGTTACAACATCAAACGTAAAAAAAAAAACAAAAAAAAACTACAAAGCTCTCCGACGATTGATTACAGCGCATGCTCGTTAACTGATGCTGCTGCGCAAAAACGTATTTTTTAAATGCATTTTGATTCATTTTTAAACACTACATTTGTAATGCTAGTAACAATCTTATTGATATTGGTAACTATAATCAAATTACATGCACATGACATGATATCATGACACATGACAGATCATGCTGCTATATACAGTAAAAGTGTTGCATGCCAGAGGGGAGAGTGGTTAAAGCAACTGAACTACGGCATTGGAAGGTCCCAGGTTCAAATCCCACGACCACCAAGTTGCCACTGTTGGGCTCTATACACTAGATTTATTAATGAATGATGCCAGATATTTTATGGTTAAGAAACAAATGCCATCCTATTAACAATTCCATCACTTTCGAGTCCTTGAATAAGGCCGTTATCCTAATGACACCCCAAGTGCACATTTTCCATCATCACGGTCCTGGAACCTGTTGGCTCATGTGTAAGAAATTAAAACAGAGACCCTGATTTCACTTCAGCTCCATTAGAAAGTACAGTACGTGCACTTTAAAATGCCTTCTGTGGATTAAACATGTTTAACGACAAACGTCGCTTTCAGTGTTAGTCAGTCGGTCAGTTGAAGTGCATCCTTACCCCGAGGAAGATGTTTTTGGAGGAGTCGAAGCCGGCGGCGTAGATCCGGGCCGTGTAGGGGGGGGTCCGCTGGCAGATGATGCGGCAGGCGAAGCGCGAGATGGTGCTCTGTACGGTCTGTGTGTCCGCGTTACTCTGACTGCCGGGGATGGTGTCGGTCACTACGAAATCGATCGGATTTTCTGTTGAACGGCCGATCTGAGGACACAAGAGTCAGACGTGTTGTGATACGGCAGACGGCAACGGACTTCCCTTTTTCTTCCAAAAATAACTGCATTCTTTTCTCGCTTTCACATAATGAAAAGGGGTTACATTTTCCACCCTGTCCGGGTCAGTGAGTGTGTCCATGTGTCTGTATGTGTGGTTCTACTAATTACTTTTTTTTTTTTTCCAAAGTAAACACTTTGACAGTTGCACGTTGTTCTCCACCCAGGAAGACACACAGTCTCGATTACGGTTATAACGAAACCACACGAGCGGAATCTTCCTGGATTAAATCAGAGGAAGAAGGCGGAGTCAGTGTGCAAATTTGAGTCAAACCTCCACCATGCAGGGGAACACCCAGCAGATTATTAGATTATATGAAGTTCTGGCTCTAGAAACCTTGTTTTATTACAGCCTTGGATTCACTGATAATCCCTACATGGTGTGTAAAAGTGAGCAGGTAACAGTGTGTAACGTGTGCGCACCTGGAACATGTCGGTATTGCTGTCGTGATTGTACTCCACCACCACGGTCTGAGCTCGGGAAAGAGTGTAGGAGATACTGTGCTGGTCCTTATTACTTATGGCCTAAAATAGAGAGAGAGAGAGAGAGAGAGAGAGAGAGAGAGAGAGAGAGAATGGAGGAAAAGGGGAATAAATGTGCAGAAGGATGAAAGACAGAGTTGCAAAGAGAGAAATTAAAAGAAATACAGAATGCGTTTGAATTTGAAGAATTGCATTATTCATGTACTTTTCCTCATTTGGTTTGAAGAAAAAGTTTGGGGGGAAAATATATAAACATAGTTTACAACTATTCCACCTAAATGTATTCACACATCATTGTGACAAATTTGGTACATAATGTATATTTAATGTATATTTATAATGTAATTGTACTTAATTAACACAATTTAGATAGTGTTTGTTTATTTTTTTTACATTCCAATACTGTTAGTTTTGAAAATAATAGTATGTGATGCTACAGTGACCTCATCCCATCGGCTTAAGACAAGCACCTTGTAGGACAAGCACGACTTGTCCGAGTCCATTTTCATTTAAGCAGGACAAACTGCACCGTATTTACTGATGACTTACAGACGTTGCTCACACAAAACTGTTTGCTTCTTTCTTTGAAAATGTCTGTGTGTTCGCGATCATTCACATTTATTAGCTCGGGGGGGGGGGGGGGGGAAACACCTGATGCCTGACGTGTAGCATGTGCTGCAGTTTCAGTGCTGAGGCGTAAAGACACAGGAGTCGCTCGCTAGTTCAAGCACATCCAGATGTGTGAGGCAACAAAAGTGTGAGATCATGGCTCACCAGGGGTGTGTTGCCGTCGCCTATTGTGATTGGCAGCTTGCTAAAGTAGCATGAAATGTGTGTGCATGCTTAAAATATTTGTTGATGGAGCTGAGGCTTTTCAAGACTTGTGAGTCTTGTATGTGATACTTTGCGGCCTGCTTTAGTCAACTGTACGCATGGTAGTGACGCTTTATCACGTTTCAAATTCATTTCAATTCAGTTCACTTCATGCTTTGGAGGCGGTACACATTAAGGACACTTATGGACATTCGACATCTACACATTTATGCATATTTGCACATTCCCTGGGAATTTCTTTTTAAATTATATTTCAATTTCCACAACTAAAGTTTTTCACATTTTCTACATTTGTTCAGCAAAGTCGTTCTATATTTCTATAACTACGTTTGCCTTATACTTTATGTTTTGTTCTTATCTTCTATAGCTGAAGTTTATCCATATTTTATCCCACATCTATTTCTTATTGATAATAAGGTCACGGGCGGTTTCAAAGCATTTCACTGCATATTGTACTGTGCATGACTGTGTACGTGACAAATTTGAATTTGATTTGAATACATCCTGTGCAATAAGCGTATATACAGTACAGTATATACAATACAAACCCAATTGTTTCTTTTAGACCTAAATTTCTATTACAATTTTTCTTTTAGTAGTTCACAGGTACGAAATACAAAAACATGGTAATCTTACAGACAAAAATGACATGTTTGTAAATAAATAAGACTTAATCTAAAAGGTTTTTGATGTCGATAAATTAATTCTCTTCAACAAAGATGTGTTGGCATGTGTGTGGATCTAACTTGTATCTCTGGTATGGATGTATAGTGTAACATGTGCAGTGCTCGGAGTGTGTGTGTGTGTGTGTGTGTGTGTGTGTGTGTGTGTACCTTGGCTGCCTGTGGTGTGCAGGCGATGTGCACAGTGCTGGGTTTGACTCCGTTCGCTTTGGGCCGCTTGAAGAGAGAAAAGCGGCTCTTCCGCCTCCCGCGGTCTCCGTTCGGGAGAGAGCCATTGTACCTGCGAGGAAACGCGTGCACGTTAAAAAGCGTACACGTCCATTAATAATGCAGGAATTGAAAGGCGCAGATGCGGTGCGTGGCCTTTGAAAGAAAGCAGAGTTTGCCCCCCCCCCCCCCACCTGCCGTCTTTCTTGGGACTTGAATCAATAAAGTAGAAAGATGAGATGATGTGGGCGTTGAGTGCTGAGTGTGGGATAACCGTGTCGTAAATCCATCTAAGGATGGGAGGTTTGCTGTTGCGTCTTCTGCGTTTAAAGGGTTCCCCAGACACGGACTTAGACACATGACAGAGCTGAGATTGTGTAGCAGAGACAAACGTACCACTCGCTGCTTTTCGCATGTGTGGCCCACTAACATAAACACCAGAGCAATCATGGCTATTGTCAGCACAGAAAACTCCAACTAAACAGAAACGAATGCTCTTAAACTGCAAAACTGCAGAACCGCTCCTGGGAGCTTTAGCCAAACAAGCACATCTGTGTGTGTGGTCCTGGAATGAAAACGCCTTTAGTCGCTTCTTATGCTCTACTTGGATTGGTTCGGATCACACGCCTTCTGAATCGAAATCGATGGCTCCATTTAATGCACCGCTGAGTGAAATCAATGTGACAGAGCAAAGACTCGGGAGTGTCGGAGCTCCTAAAGGGTGATGCTATACTATAGCACATACATGAGTGAGTGTTTAACAGTAGCCTTTTTTTGGGTACATGATTCTCCTTGGCTCATGGAACACATGGTGTGTCGGTGGTGTTTTATGTTGGATTTATGAATATAGTCACTTGTCGTGATAGACAGAGGCTTGAATGGGTTTCAATACTGACAGCTACAACTACATCTAACCTTAACCTATAATTTATATCAATAGACATTAATAAATGCATTTCTCTGTTTGTTTGTTTTTCCAATTAATGAACGAACTTTTATTACTTGAGGATAGGCTGTTATTAAAATGGTCAGTGATGGGGTGTATAAAGGTTATCTTTCTTCCACAGTGTGCAACTAATCTGTCTGGTACGATGGCCGAGAAGTGCAAAACAAAGTAACAAAACAGAAAAAACAAACAAACAAAAAAAAATCAAATGCGAAAACAAAATTAGAAATCAGAAAACACGACATATCCAGTATCAAAATACCAAAAGAGAAAACACTGACAATTCAGTCAAAACGGGAAGAGTAGGTACTGTATACAGTGGAACCACTTTTTAAAATAAAATTTAACATGTATGTCAAGACCCCGCTCGTTTATCGAGTGCTGTAGTACGCATGCGCTTTGTCCACCAAGCGTCACGTACTCCCACTTGATTACGTGTGTACTGCGTGTGTGTACTGTTTACTATAACATTATGACCATGTGTGTGCGCAAATGCGTAAAACTTTAAAAACGCAAAGTTAAAAAGGTTACAGCAGTGCGGGAGATCAATCTGTTCAGAGGAGCGATACTGTTTGTGATTCATAATTTTATATGAATATTTTTGGGATGTGGAACAAATCAGGAGTTTCCATTATTCCTTTTGGGGGGAAATTCACTTTGATATACCAGCGTTTTGATATACTGTATAAGCACACTTTCAGGACGCAAGCCAAGGTTTAACTGTATACGTACATATCTGTTTATAACTACAGTAAAACCTCGGATTGCGAGTAACGCGGTTTACGAGTGTTCCGCAAGACAAGCAAAGATTTTTAATAAATTTTGACTTGGAAAACGTACAAGTCTTGGTTTACGAGTACCGAGGATCATGTATCACGCATGCACTTCTTGTTTTGACGCCGAGCGTCACGTGATCACAACTGAGCCAACAGTTTTTCTCCCTCTTGTGCTGCGGAACTGTGGGTAATAGTCTCCCCTACTGGTATAATCAACATCCGTGCACACGTGTACTGTTTACTATAACACTGTGACCACCTGTGTGTAAAACATTTTATTTTGTGTCTGTAAGCGCGTGTGTACAGCGGGCATGTAAAGCAAAAGCAAGTCTCATTAGAGAGGCTAAAGATCCATTTTCTCTCTGTGCTCAAGGCTTAGCCTGCTCTTTGTGCCACACACACACACACACACACACACACACACACACACACACACACACACACACACACACACACACACCTTCTACTTTCACAAACACACACACACTTTCTCTCTGCTCTACACCGAAACACTGCTCTGTCGCGATTCTTTTCAAAGGTAAAGTGCAGGTTAATTTGTTTTATTTTTACTTTACTGCAGTGATTCCGTCAATCGAGTGTCATTAGAGATATTTCTTGTTTATTTTACAGATAAAACAGTGTTTCCGTTGTGTGCGCGCGTGTGTGAAAAGAGTGGAGGAAGGGTAACTGTTTACGACGAGAAGGGGGAGAGGGGAGCTTACTTTAGATTCACACACACACGGAAACACTTATCTGTCAGGATTTATTTTTACTTTTTTTTTTTTTTTAAAGGTAAAGTACAGGTTAATTTGTTACTTTATATTTTGTGTTAATTATTTTTATGTATTAATTTTTTTTGGCTGTGGAATGAATAATTTCCAGTTTCCATTATTTCATATGGGACAATTAGATTTGATTTATGAGTGTTTTGAAATCCGAGCCTGCTTCCGGAACCAAACTGGACCGTCCAGGTCATCAATTGCAGGATTTAACGCTCAATAAAACTGCACGTTAGTGTAAAGTCCTTCATCCTGAGGACTTTCCCATGCCAGAAAACTTCCTGATAGTTGTTATATAGTGTTGACACCAAATGAATATTAAATAAATCACTCCTTACAGGAGCTTCTCAATATCAATGTTTATACAGCATGTTTCATAATCCGTTTATTATTATTATTATTATTATAGGAGTATTTGGCTGTACACGTCTGAATGAGGAGAATTCAACATGGGAGCAATCAGTAACACACCAGCAGAGGGAAGGGTGATGGACTAAAACCATTACATACAAAAACCCCTTGTGTACATGAACATGTACTGTATATAAAAAAGTCTAAACCGAGTAATCATGGAAAGTTTTGTCCTAAATCTCCCTAAAGTACTGCAGGATTCCCGAACACGGTCCATGAGTCATGGAGAACAGGGGAATTTTTGCGGTGCTGCTCATGTGATATTTCGCATTACGATTGCTCATCAGGCTGACTGAAAAAAAAAAAAAGACAAAAGAAAAGAGACAGGATTTCAATATTGCCTGCAGGATGGAACAAAGAAGGTACAAAGCAGTGGAAGAAAACAAGAGTAATAAAACGTAGACGGTTTTTCTTCTCTGTTACAACAAAAGAAACTCTAAACTATCACACATGGTATCTGTTAAACAAAAGCCATTGACTTGGACCATGAACTCAAATACAGATGACCCAAAACTAGCCCGTCCCCTCGTCCTTGAGTTCCAAGGCTCATAAATCGCACCCTTTCCCTCATATACGAATGTACTGAACCCCACAGCACAAGTACTCCTAAATGCCTTGTACCACAGGGCCACTGGTCAAAAATAACCCCTTCCACATGTCCACCTCTGAGGTTCACTAATACACCCCTCCGCCAAAATACACCCCGTCCTCTGTACCAGCGGATCCTAAATTCCACCTTCATGCAAACTTTGAGGACAATAAACTGGCCTTGTTTGTTCTCATCGATTTCTTCTTTAGATCATCAGGAGGATGTGGCCGTTTCTCCACAGATTCGAGTCTGAAACTGAACTACTTCCTCACACTATCGTCCTCCTGTCCTTGTTCTTCTACATCTCCCCGTTGCTACTCCTAACCCTAACCCTCCGCGTTGCTACGCCGACTCCACCGGCTTTCCGTAGCCATCTCTATCAGATACACTTGCTTTTGACAAACCCGCAAAGAGGCCGATGCCCTCGAAAGTACTAATCACACCAGCACCATCTCACCCTGTAGCACTGCTTGAGCATCTTCCACATGCAGCGAGCCTCTCCTCTCCTCTCCTCTCCTCTGTTCTCTCCCGGCTCTCCAGATGAGCTGACCCACTTGCGGTTTTCAAACCAGACTAAAGGCCTTCCTCTTCACCAAGCACTTCAAGCATCAATTCAATTTTAGTCAGCTATTATTTTCTTTGAAGCTTGTCGTGCCTTCTTTTTGTGTACTGAAAGTCTTTTCAACCGAGGCTAGATAGTACTCTTGGTCCTTGACCTAGTGAACTAGCATGAGTTGACGTTACTGATCGAGCACTTCTGTACAGTAAGTTGCTCAGATTAAGGGCGCCAGCTACATGCTGTAAATGGAGGTCACTGAGGCAAAGCGCTTTCGATTATTCTTTGTTTTTGTTTTGCGGAACGGGTGTTTACTGCAACTTTAAAGAATAAAAAGTTTCCCCTAGAAATAAAGCAAGAACAAACTCAGCACATTGTCTTCCCCTTTAATAGCAGCTACTGGCAATCGAGACGCATAAACATCAAGGCACTAACTAAGTAGTTGTCAGATCTCACTGAAATAAAACACACCATGTCCATGTTTGTTGAAATTATCTATATTATTATCTATCGATATTATTTTTCATTTTCATGCCGGGCTTACCCGAGTACGATGAGCTCTCCGTATTTAACTGGCACTTTGGTGGAGGTGGTAGAGATGTTCTCCTGCTCCGGAGAAAACATGGGAGCGGCGTGTCTGTGCGTGTCTTTGTGTGTGTGTGTGTGTGTGTGTGTGTGTGTGTGAGTGAGGATTCTGGCTCTCCAGCGATGACCACTACACAGTCGCGTGCTCGGTCTCAGCTTGGCCTCAGCTTCACCGCCAGCTGCATCTTCATCATGAATGCTGCGTGAATCCTGAACGGAGAGAAAAGAAAAACGAAGACGATAAGGTGAAGGTGATGCTTTTGAACTGCGTCCAGGTAGAACGACAAACGTCTTTTGTCTAATTAATCAGCAACATAAATGCAGTTTGGAATAACGAAATACAGAATCATGAGGAAACTAAAGTTAGTGCCACTTTCAGAAACCTGACCAGTGAAAAGACTGAAAGGTTTGGAGTTCACACAGCAGTCGAGATGAAAGTTGCATAAATACAACGACGACAAAGAAACTCCAAATACACTTTTCCTCATGGCTGATGATCGCAACCATGGAATTAAAGAATGCCTTCTTACATATTTGTTTCTTAATCCGAACAATTTGAACCTTCAATCTCTTCCTCCTTCAGAGAAGGACTTTAAATAGAAATCCAGAATTAGTCTCTAAACTCTGTTATATTTCTTGGTGATACACATGAGATCAAAAATACCTCATGTGAACTTACAGTTAAGAGGTGTTCAGACCTCATAGCCTCGAGAAACAACATGCCGTATTCACACAACAACCGCCACAAAATGAGATCCAGTAACAAACAGATCTAGTAACGATGACGAGTCGACCATGTCATTTTGGATCGTTAATACAGACAAACTCTAATCGTTCTTCTGTTTTAGATAACATGCCATCATGATCAAAACCACTGGGAAATACATTAATGAAGCACATTTACAGTCACAAAACATTCGACAAAGATAAAGAAAGATACGTATTAATGAAAAAAAACGTATTAATGTAAATAACTATTAATTTTCCCTTTTGGAAGGGAGCGTCGCTTCGAATCAATACGAGCGAGGTTCGTCGTTGTTCACTTTTATCCTATAATGAAACGTTTGCCTAAAATGACTCCGCCCCTTATAAGAGGCACGAGAGGCTCATGCTTATAAAAGCATATTTAATATACAAATTATTTACAATCATACGCTATGTATGACCTCAGCAATCACGACTTCAACCCAAATGAACAGGTATGACTGATCTGGGAGAGACTTGTTTTTAAAAAGATTTCTTTACCACCACCACCACCACCATCATCATCATCATCATCATCATCATCATCAAAACTCTAGCCAATGGAAAATCTATTGGAAAGACCGTGTTCATTTTTACTAGTAGTGTTGGAGAGAACCACTGCACACAATTGTTCATCATCTGTCTTTATGCAGTTAATGTATATACATGATGCATTCAGGATTTGTCTTTCTTGGGGTCTTAACACGCTCAAAAAGTTATGAAAATCTGCAGACAGGTTGGAATCTGCAAGAATTTAGCTCATACACACTTGCACATATGCACATGAAACCTGGTAAACATTCAGAGCTGAACCAACTTACACACTGCATGTCATGGGCTCAACTCAGTTATTTTGGTTGGACACCTTAAACCTATGCCAAAAAGTGGTTAATAACTTTCCATGCGACATCATATTGAGTGACATCATAGAGTTATGCTTTTTTTTGTTCCAGCATCTGGGACTTGAAAATTCCCGCTTTTTAAAATGATGTCATAATGGTATTGGTACGTCCCCTTTAAATACGAACGTGCCCACCGTCTTGCTGGTGCGCCCGGGTGGCGATGATGCAGGTGCTTGGGCCCGCTCATCGCTGCTTGAAACTATATATATATATATATATATATATATATATATATATATATATTTTATATTATTATGCAACATTCTCAGTTAAAAAGAAATGTGGTAGAACAATACAAGTCTAATACACACACACACACACACACACACACACACAGTCACCCCCCCCAAGTAACTGAGGAGGCCGGATATTAAAGGCAGAAACGTGGGAAATGTCGTATTTGAAGAAAACAGCGTTAAGGAAAAAAAAAATAAAAGTCTCGACGTCGATATTCCGTCTCGTCCTTCCTCTGTGTTTCCAGGAAGATCAATCATGACGGAACTGCGATGCTCAACCACGTGCCCAAAAGCAAAATGAAAACATTTAAAGTTATTTAAATGTACCGTCTGCTAAAGAAAGAAAAAAAAGCAGGTCTGTACATCCAGTATTAACGTCTTGCATCATCATCATCATCATCTTTCAGAGTGTATGTGATCGTTTTCATTTGACATTTTCTTCCCTAACAAATCACGGCAGAAGCTGCTACAGAGCTCTGAAAAGGACAGAACACACGATTCACGAGTTACACATCTGTCCATGCATCTGTGTGTCCGCTGTTATCCGCTCTTCAGGTTCCACTGATCGATCATACGCGGAGTTAACCTCATCAGGGCGAGACAGGAAGTCCGGCCAGGGCCTCCGGGAGATGTGGAAACTCAAGCTAAAGAACTCTCACTAATACAGCAGACACACACACACACAAACACAGGACTCAGTGTGCCACAGGAAGTGATGTTACTGAGGACAAGCAGAGCCTTTCAGCAAGACGCAAAGTACTACGTGAGTCGGATCATGCTCTTCTTACACGAGTCAGCTGTTTCCACTAAATGCATAGTTCATCTGATTCCTGTTCAAGACAATGTTGTTCAAGAAAGAGAGCGAAATTGCACCACAATTCAGAGGCTGATTAAAGGCGGCACAAAATCTCTGCAGTTTATTGCGACATTACTGACAGACGCAGAACGGTGCATTCAAGAAGGATGACATCACGTCCAAACTCGCTTTTAAATAAAAAGAACAGGATCAACGTAACACCTCAACAACAAACAAACAAACAAGACTAAACTCTACCTTTCAGTGTCACTCCTGTAGTATATCATTTGTACATTTAATTTATACTGTATTTATGGAAAAGTGAATATAGTGTACATTTAAAATGATTTAAGGAAGGAAACTTGTTTAGCGTCCACTATTTACTTCACAAAAAACAATGACATTCTCGTTGCCAGGTTAATGATCATCCTGTCCTTTAGATAAGGAACAAAAGGTGTAGACTAGAGGAGGATGCTGACGTCTGTCTGTAGATGCGAGATGTAAGTATACTTAATAATATGATCGGGGTGGTTCACGTCAATCATGGTGGCACGAGCCGATCGTGTGCTTTACTCCCGCGATCTCAACGAGCTTGTGTCTCGGAGGAAGCTGTAATAATCTTCAGAAATCTCAATCATTTTCAGATTTTATTTGGATGAATTCGCACATAAAGCTTGCTTCAGGGAAAAAACTACAACGGAGGCCGCGGGAGCGTCAGCCATGGAACGCATTTTTGTGCGGAACGAGGGTTGTGGAATTCAGCCCTGATCGACATTTAACATTAAACTGATTTATTCGAACCAGTGTAATATTATGTTATAATGTAAGGAATTTAAAGCGTTGTGGAAAAAGTAAACAAAAATAATAATAATAATAATAACAATAATAACAATAAATAAAAATAAATAAATATCACATTATAGCATAGCCTTAGCCAGAAGAACAAGATTTTATATTAGGTGCATTTTTGTTAAGAATTGTCGAAGTTGCTCTGTTTTTGTCTTGCAGAATATCGTTTTGTTTTTTTTAAATCTTGTTCTGGTAGAAATAGTTTTCTTATGGTATTAAAACCTGGGCAGATCAAAAGTACATGCTTTATGGTTAGAGTAGTTCTACAGTGTTGACATTCGCGAGCCTCTTCATCCTTTAATAAATACGCATGGGTTAAATTTGTATGGCCTATACAGCATCAATAAAAATTCAACGCCGTAATTGTTGGCGAATCCGGATGGAATAACTGCTAAGATAAAATTACAGCGCCTCCTCAGCATCACAACCACCTGGTGTGGATTAGTTTCCTACAACCACATGTTCGGTCAGGTGTTATTCCTTGCACTGTTTCTATGAACCCTTAATTTTAAGGGTTGTTAAATAAACATTTGTGAACATTTTGTCTCATCTTAACATTTAGTGATCTCGTTTTAGAGCGTTTGCAATTTACCATCCAACAACGATGACCAAAAAAAGGACAGAAAAATAAATGAAGGGGGAAAAAAACAACATAAATACAAGAAGAGAGTAAGAACAGAGAAAAAGAAAATGTGTTTTATTACACTAACTACAGAAATGTGTCTAGATGTTAGAGAAGCATCAACATCTGTAAATCCTTTATTAATCAATTACCTGCAGCTGTTGAATATTGAAGTTATTGGAATTTAGCTTCTAGATTAAAACACACACACACCTACCTCGCTGTCTAGACAAAAATAACCCATCCAGACACATCTGCTACACTATACGTTTCTGTCTGCGCGGTTATTACAGTTAAACACACATGCAATAACGACGCATAACAGACAGGTTGGGAGGGCAGGGGGAGGGGGAGGGGGGGTGACAATGCTACAACGACGACGACAACAAAAAAAAAAAAAAAAACTAAAGAAACCTAGAATCAAAAGGTCGATCTGAGGAGCATCACATCTGCAATGATTTTTTTTTTTTTCGTTTTCGCTTCACGCGTCTCCGTGGCGCTGCGTCTCTTTAAAAACGACATCTTAAACGGAGATGTAAGAAGCCACAGGAGCGTAGGTGGGTGTGTATAAGCGTATGCATGAGCAAAACTTAGCAGCTGAAACAGTGCTCGTCTGCGGGGTCGCGCAGGTCAGCTCGTCTGTAGCTCGGCAACCGAATTTATCGGATTAAATAAAAGGAACTGAAACCTGCAACTGCTAAAAAAAAAGAAATTAAAAAAAAAAAAAAAAGAGTTGCATTATCTTACAGCCTGGGGAAACAGTAACCACACAAATGCCTCTTTTCCACTGCATAGTACGGCACAGCACGGTTCAGTACAGCTCACTTCGGCTCGGTTTGCGCTTCCACTGCAGTTTAGTAACGCTTTAGAGTGGGCGGGATTACTCACGTGCGGCGCCGCTACTGCCATGACATCATCGTAAACGTGCCACAAACAAACACACAACAATGGAGCATATCGACGGCATGGTGTTCTTCATTCTCGGCATGTGGATGTTTTTAACAGCGAGACGAAGGAGTTTGTTTCAAAAGAGGCTGATGGCAGCCAAAGAAAATTTTTGGTTAATACAAAAAGGTGCGTCTGATCCTTCTCTGGCTGTTCTAAATATAGCGGTTCCGCTGTGTCTCGTGTCGCAAGTTCACAATAATGACGATTTTCTCCGGCCAATCAGTGACCAGCAGAGTTTACACGTCACGTTTTGGTAACGGTTCGGTGCGCTTGGAACCTCGGCTGAGGTGGTACTAAAAAGAGGACCAGGTACCAGGTACTGTTCCCAGTGGAAAACCCCCCAAAAGTGAGTTGAACTGAACCGTGTGGTGCCGTACTATGCAGTGGAAAAGCGCCAAAAGGTATACAGTAGTACCATGACTGCAACATTAACACCACGGTCCGCGAGTATGTAAACAGTAACGCACTGTTTATACACCATCATGACTTTGGACATTCTGTGGATTTAAAATGAAACTAGTTTTAATTGTGTTAACCTGTTTTTTTTTTTTGCAACAAAATTAAGTAACACAGAGGCAAAAAATAAATAAATAAATAATAATCTCTCCATTTCCACAGACTCAAAAGTACTTGGACAAACTAACAAACATATCGACGTCTTTTTAATTCATGGATGCAAATCTTCTGGGCCCGGTTTCTCGATAACGTACACTATTCGCGCGCTAAGAAGACTCTTAAGATATATCTTACGTTAAGTGATAACTTTTCTAAGTGTATTTCTCGAACTGTCTCTTAGGAGTCTTCTTAAGTCGCTGCCTCTTACGTCCGACGTTACACGGCGCTGTCTACAGTGAAGGTCCTGAATTAGCTGACATCGGTGGCTCTGGAATCGATTTTTCACTCCTTTTGCATGACAGTGTTAAGAAAGACGGCACTTTCTATGCAAATTAAACATTGCACTAAATTCTTTTAATAGCGTTTATTTCGACATGTGTTAACAATAACATGTCATAATAGACAAATATATAAATTAATATTAATTAATATAATATATAATATTTTCATGTAACATGTGGCCGTGAAACGAACGGGGTTTTACAATCATAGTTGATGGACAAACAGCTGATACACTCTTCACCAGCTTCAGAAACAATGTGAAGTGTCAGTGGTTGGGGTTGTATAGTGCACTTATGGAATGAATACGATGAGATGACAGGGTGGAGGTTTAATACCCCTATCTCACACGCGGGGCCGTAAGTGCGGTTCATTATGATTCGGCGCGAGTTTTGGTGCTGTTATTACGTTTCCATTTTACCACGCAAAAAAATAAACATGCGGAAGCTCGCGGACCTGGCAGATCTTCGCGGACCGTCGGGCGCCGGTCACTCGAGGCAAATCACGGTGCCTAATACCCCTCTCTCACCTGTGTGGCCTGACTCATCTCCGTGAGCTGCCGCGATTGCCCACGCCGTTCCTTTAACGTTCCGCGAAGTTCTGCAAAGTCTGCAAGCTACCGTGAGGACCAGCAAAAAATTAAACGTTGAATTTTTCACGCGGAAAGATGGAAACGTAATCACAGCGCAAAAACTCGGGGTGAATCATGATCAAGCCTACGGCCACAGCGCGAGACCGTGCAGGTGAGATAGGGGTATACAGTAACACCGCATCTCACACCGAGTCACACCGCATAAGTGAATACTGTAGGGGTATTAAACATTACAATCACCCAGAAACATGAATGGATGCGGGGTTTGAAACTCCCAAGGTTATTTTCTCATTTAACTAAATCAAATTTCATAAAAATAAAACGTGTCAAAAGAAAAACCCATAAAGTCATGGATAATGGCTAATGAGCAATGAAACATATTTTAAACAGAAAGCAGCGAGCAGCTGGACATCGGGACGGGGAGTGTACAGTAAGTACAGTAAGTACGATGCGTTGGTCTGGCACGCGCAGGTCTGAGCAGCTCAAGAAGCTCCATAATCTGTTGCCTTGAAAGGCAAAACGTTTATTTTATATATTTTTTAATAACGACCACGGGGAAAATATGAAAAGGGCTGAAGTTTTGTCTAAAGGAAACATGTACAGTACATGACCCACACGGCTCCACGGACCGCGCCGTCTTCAGTTTAACACAACAACACGCTGTATCGCTGCCTAATTGTTCGCCACCTGTTTAATATTAATTGTGATTGGCAATTTTAATGCTTTAGTCACATTATGAAATAGGCTAATTAAAAGTCACTCTATTCGTTCTGATATCAAATAAAATAAAATTCTTAAACAGGTCTACAGTATATTCCATCATTAATACGACTTTGATAACGTGCCATAATGTGTTTACATACACCGCTGGTTTATAAAGACTGCTGCTCAGTGGCGGCCACTAGCGTCTTGAGCTGAAACTACGCTAAGTATGAGTTAAGGTTGGTCCAGACCAACCTTACGAACGTCTGACTTAGCTAAGAGATACTTAGCGTAAGAACGTTTCGAGAAATGCGCCATAAAGTTAAGAGAGAGGTTAAGGTACGACTTAAGAACTACTTAGAGATAAGAAGCTTTCGAGAAACCGGGCCCTGGATATTGTCGAGTTTTCTCGCCTTTTGCTTTTTCAGTTCTTTACTGCAGACGTCTTCAGTCACGACTTGTTTGTGAAAAACACGCAGCTCAGACCGGTTGCGGTCGGGGTGATTTAAGGCCACTGAAGAATTCTGATTTACTGTATTTGTTTTTATAGAATTTTTTACAGGATGATCCATCTGTTCCCTTCAAATCGACAGGTTTTGTCCTGTCGGTTTTGCAGCATTTGGATGAATCTGAGCAGAAATTATTTGGGGATCATCCACCTTAGTTGCTATCCATGGTGTTGCGTAATAGAGAAACGTTCGATTCAGTGATGCATCATGATTCCTCTTTGTGGCATTTCATGTAGCGCAACACTGACGGCAAAACTGATATGAATTATTATTTATTTATATGTATACGTTTGTATATTTTTGTTAAACACCTTAATTAATTAATCCAATTTGAGAAGCAAGAGGGAGGGAGGGACAATACCATCAGACATTACACACTCAATACTTCCTCAATTTCGGTCCGTTTGTTTAGTCCTAATCATCGCTGTTTTATGAACACTTACAGTATATAAAGTATATGTATACATATATACAGTATATAAACTGCGCAGATTATATGATTAATAATCCAATTAATCAGCGATGCATTTAAAGCAACCGATGACTCCTGATCGTTGTACAGTTTAGTGCACTTCAACACAAGACCCTAAGCTGAGTCAGTTACACCTTTTCTTAGTGCCACAGACGAGCACAGCAGCCGCACCTCATTCCTTTGAGATAATCCAGCCACACCTACACGGAGAGAGAGAACATACACACCTACATAATGCTGAACATAATAAAGCTAATATTTAAAAACTCATGCACGTGCATACAGTAACAATCTACGAATATATTTATAACTGTTTATAAAAGGCATTAATACACTGCTGTGAGCTGTATTTTCATAAATCATTAGACCGTTTAATCTTTTGTTTGAGATTTTGATTCAGAATCGATTCACACTTTTTGAAAATTATTTAGAGACAGCCTACAAACGTTAAATGATTTTACACACAGACAGATTCCTTAAAAATATTCCAAAACACGAAACTGATTCGGTCTTTTACAAACGCGCATGTTGCACAAGAGTATCGTTGCTGATGCGTCTTCTTCTTTTGAGTTTATGGCCGGTTGGTGCAATACCGCCACCTACTGGACTGGAGTGTGTGGAGCGGAAGATCCACACAGGAACAAAAAGATCAGCTGAGAGTCTTACAGTACATAAACTGATAAGGCAGTGCGAGTCCTGAAAGACTACTGGTAACCGAACGCACACTTTCATCCAGAGGACAAACGGGACATCGCCTTTCATCCAAAATTCTCACGACTTCCTGAGCTCAGAAAGGAGGTCAGGGTCACTCGCATGTTGTTTAGGACATGAAAAAAGAGGAATGAACGGGGCTCCACCCAGCTGATAAACTGAGATCTTGGTTCAGCAAGGACACAAATGGTTGCTCGCACACTCTTATACAAACACTTACACACACACACTTACTGGTCTGTAAAGGTTGGTGTGGTGTAGTTGTTCCCCAGCTGTTCCAGGGCTGATCACATGTACATGCTGTTCCCTTGAAACCTGGCAGCAAGTTGTCAAAAACAAATCACTCTCGCCTTCCTCTCCGCCTCTTTCTTTCAGTCTCTTCCCTTCTTACCTCATCCTTTCTTTTTCATCGCACACACACACACACACACTCACTCACACATCTCATTCTCGCACCTTTTTATAGCAGTTACAGTACTTAATAGCACCTTAGACTTTTAAATTAGCCATTTTCTCTTAAACACACACACACACACATTACCGCACACTTGCTTTCCAGGAACAGAAAGCCACGTCACTCATTATTCACCAAAACACTGGGAAAGAACGCAGGGTTACGGCCTGGCGTACTGACCGCAGCCAAACACGGACTGATCCTGTTTCGGAGGAGCTCGCTAGAGGTTCAGCACTCGCTCTCATTCGGATATAAATAAACCTGTTACCTGTGTTACACTGACAGCTTTAACGCTCAGTGAATTTAAACAGAAAATCCACCAAAATCCACAAAACAGATTCAGTTCCGCGCGATTCTTGCATGTGGCAACTCATGTAGAGAAACAGATACATAATCCCACCTCACAAAGTAATTTTTAAAAATAAAATGTGTCAGTCGGGGTTCCGTCGACCGTCCTGGATTTATGGACAGGAATTTTGAAACCTAGATGGCGATTCAATTTGCTTTGTGATTCTGTTAAAACAAACAAATAATCATCTCACGATTTTATATCCCGCTTCAATATCCTCCTGAGAACCAGCAATTCATTTTTGTCCTCTGTGAGGGACATGATACTGTGGTCTTTATTTCAAACACCATGCATGCAGTGTGTTCGTTTCCTAATGTAATGGAAAGAGTACATCCTGGGCTTTCTATTGAGGTCACACAAGTGGGGGTGTGGCCAACAGATCACATGTTCTGTCTTTCTAAATTGGCGGCGATTCTATGGCCGTAAGGGGTTTAAGTGATAACATTTTTAAATACAGCATGTAGTTATTTTTTCTTATGATATTGTTCTTTATTTGTGAAGATTTTAACTACATTATATTACAATTTTATAAGGGCATGTTAATTTTAAGCCTTTCAAAATACACATTTTACTCCATGTCCTTTGTAGGGGACAGTGGGACTTGCTTTATCCCATATTCAACCCTTGCCCTCAAATACACTATGTTCTGGGCAGGAAAGACAATGCCATTACAGAAAGTCCATTACTGCCAATGAGATAACCAGGGACTTTGCCAGTCCATCAAATGACCTTGCCATCCAGGATGACCAGAAAAAGGAGGATGCTCTTTAGAAGGTCAGGTCTCTTTTAAACAGAAACCAACAGTCAACAAGGCCGCCTCAATTGATCAAAGTCCCTCAAAGCTGGCAAAGATGAGCAATTGATTCCATTTACAGGTCAGTGTCCCGTTTGCCAATGTGGAAACCAAATCTCACAGGTCGCAGGGCCTTTGTGTTTGCCGGTCCCAGCGGTTTGGTGCTTAATTTTGAAGTCTACAGGAGTCAAAACACATTTCAAGACAAGCAGGTGGGGATTGGAAGAAATGCTGTTGTTTGCATGGCGGGGTCACGACCAGGAGGATCCCACCGATACCTACACCAGTATTTCACCTCTATCAAAGTGCTGGATCACTTAAAGGAGCCTTCATCTTTTTTAGACCTATTAAGTCTTAAATGTCCAGTGACAATGAACAGGAGAGAGGTGCATCAGAGATGATAGTCAGGAAACAATCAAGAGATTGCTATAACAAAATGGCTGGACAACAAGAAAGGTCCTTTGGCATCTTCCATGCATGGAATAGACCAGGGGTTACGAACCTGTTTGCCATAATGAGCCAAAAACAATCTATCACTGCAAAGAGCCACACAACAGATGTGCAAACGACAGAATCACAACTTATACACTTAATTACATAATACCCCTCTCTCACCTATGCGGTTTCGCGCGGTGGCCGTAAGTACGGTTCATTATGATTCACCGCGAGTTTTTGGCGCCAACAGGTTTAATTTTTTTGCCGGTGCTCGCGGAAGTCTTTACAGAACTTGGATTTTAATCATGGATTTTAATCAGCCTACCTCCTTTTATTTGACTCAGTGGGACATTTGGTTTCCACAATCTTTTTTTAAGTCTGGCTTGTATTCAGTTGTGGCTACTCGTAGTAAATCTTTCACGTGTGACAGTAAGAACAGAGCGATGTGAGCCGCGGGTTCGCCACCCCTGGAATAGAGCCTCAGGATATCTGCCCAAGATGGTCAACAAAAGAAAAGCGCCATTTTCCCGCATCTATACCAGACCACCAGACCTCTTTGTAACTGGAAAAAGACCAGACTTTTTGTATACATATGTATCTTATTAGGGCCCAAGCACTATGACATCGGCTCTGTGTCATCACAGTGTGTGAAGAGCCCTATGGTTTTCCTAGGAATGTGTGATCTAAAGACATTGAGGCTCAAACTGGTCAGCTGTGCTGATGCCTTAAACATGCACTGAAAAGGAGTTAAGAACCTTCTGCGGAACATCAAATTGAGTGACATCACGTTCAGTGACATCACATTGAGTGACATCATAGCTTTGACCAGGTGGTGACGGCGCAGGGTGCTTGGGCCCGCTCATTGTTGCTCCCAACTATATTACTTATTATATTATATTATAATTATATAAAACTATATTATACATTACTAAATATAACTAAAATCCATTGTACTTCGATCGGCAAAGCAAGACCCAGTGTCCATTACAAGGTACATGTTATAACTAATAAATAAATGACAGTTTTGAAAAAGAAATCTGTGAGACATGTTTCTGACATCTCACAGACTTCTGTTGTATAAAAAAAATGTAAATATGAAAACTTTTTTTTCCTTCGGGTCTCAGGAGGATATACACTTTTTATTGATTTTTTTTATTTTGTTACAATTCTAAACAAACTTGGTAAATAATTTGCTCCTTCCACTGTGTAAAGCAGAGCAACATTTCACATCTTATACTTTTACACGTCTGATTGGAAAAAGAAAACGTGTATTCATAAATCCAGGATGGGCGACTCGACCCTAAAGTAAAGCAAGTGACTTCTACTGTACAAGTAGCAGTTTTAAAATTAACGTTTTTGCAGCCTGAACAAATAATAACTTATAAAATGACACAATTCTGAGCTCGAAGACTTTCTGTTCCCAAAAGAACTTAAACAAAGCGTCTGTATTTGTGCTAAATAGATCGAAGCTGCGGGGTTTAGTCCTTTTCATCTGTCCTGCTCTCTTACCTCTTCATCTGTACACGCTGCTTAAACAAGACTTCCTAAGCCGCAACAGCACAGACGACCAACGCGACGAACCAGCTGACATCCTCACATCGGGATGCTTTCTAAACAGACGCACAGAGCCTCATTCAGAGTCCGCGCTTGAAACGATTGGAGTCGTCTGGTAGCAATCGAGAGCCTCCCAGACGAGAGAGATGAGGCTTTGTAATACCCCAGATGTCACACACAAGGGTGTTTCTGTCTGTCTTCTGGCACGACGGCGTTTGTATGTATGCCCTCACCCTCACACACACACACACACATTACTAGGAAGCCTGAGCGGGGGAACGACAGGACGTGATTCATTTGCCGCACAACGACAGGCTGGTCTGACAGGAAGACGCCGAAAAAACCTGTGACAGATAATAAAAATTCGACTCATTAAGAAAGGACCAGACGCTTCACCTGCCGCACTGGTGTATTAATTATACGGCTTAAACGCTGTAAACAAACATTAGCACAAGGAGTTTATCATCATTAGGCAAATATAAAACTGCCCCATGCTGCCTCTGGGTGACCAACTGTGTCACTCATTACAGTCTCAGTATCAGTACGATACATCGTTCGACATGAGAAATCTGGAATCGGCGCATCGTCTGTAAATATATAGTGAAAAAAGTAAAAAAAAAAAAATTTTTTTTCAAGGGAAATGGGGTCTGAAACTTACACACATTAACCAAGATGCACATCTCAGAAACTGGAACAGGATCCCACACGAGACCTCAAATAGACCCCGAAGAGGAATTTTAGCACTTTTATTTTTTTGCATAATTTAAAAGGTCAATAGTGCAGTCTAAAAAAAAAAAAAAAGAAAGAAAAAACCCCCCGACTGAACCCTTTACAATATGACTATGAGAGTAGTGTGTGGTAAAAGTGGAACAGCAAATAAAAGGTCAAAAAACGAGGCATTGGGAAGATCTGTAGAGGAAAATAGCTCGGTTAAGGGGCGTCACATGGAAGTGAAACCTACCGCACTTTAAAGACTTAAATAATTTTTTTTATGATGCAAAAATAAGCAGAGGTGCATGGATGAAGGAGTTTGGCTGATTTCTGGTTTACACTTGATCACGTGAACCCGGGACACGTACAGTACGAGCACATGATGGGCGAACGCTAAATATTTTCTATTCTTAATCGATCACTTCACCGCCGTAGCCGGAAAAGATGTAATAACTGAGACGTCGAGCAAAACGGTAAAATTCTCAAATGAATGCGAGCGAGTCCACACGATCGGCTCCGGGAAACACTTTCGGTTGTCCAGACGTTCGCGAGTTTGAATCCTGATGATGGTGGAGACGAGCTACGTTAATTAATCGTGGGCGTCTGTGCGCGTTCGTGCATGCATCAGACGGCGTCTTCCTCCCACAGACCGCGCGATCAGGTACGTCAGATAGCATCTGCTGAACATATCCCAATGAAAACAAGAGCCCTTGAAAAGATGAGACCTTTCCTCCAGAGACATTGATGCGTTCACATGTTCACTGTAAACTGGCGACTTGTGATCAGATCGCTTGTTTGCGATCAGATGGATCAGATGGATGTTTATTCCAGAAAGGATGGTAATTGCGATCGATGGATCTCGAGAACTAATTAACGTTCCCTGGCAAAACTAATGTCCTCGGTTGGTTCGCGCTCCTCCCTGGAGCCTAGAAGATCAGAAATACACCTCTTGCATAAACACAGCAATAAACCAGACACTGAAGAAGTAGGTTTGTGTTTTAGTAAGAGATGCACGTGCTACAACGCATGTAGATATCTAACAGGACCAAGTATCCAGAAGGGACTAAAATGATCAGATGATCACTGGGTTTATTGATCAGTAGGCGACTCGGAATAAATCTGGAACTGGATAAAGCTTTTGAAGAGAGACAGCACTTTGAAGAAGAAGGAGAAGAAACCAGTCCTCTGATATCTGTGCGGTGATGCGTCAGGCTTAAACTCAAACAAAAACATTTTCAAACTGATAACGAACAAGACTAAAGGAGTGAAATAAAACCAACGACACTTTGACGCTGGGGGAAGAGTGTAGACTACTAAAATATAAAACATACACGATATCAGAAAGCCAGAAGTGACTAAACTCTGTGGTGTAACAGCTAACGTAGATCAAGTAGCCACACACACACACACACACACACCTCTTATATACATACATGAAAGATTCAAAGGAGGAGGAACTTGACGAGGAATTTGGGCTTATTATCGTCATCAAATATTGCGGGCTCAAATCCTAGGCGTGCCTGAGATCTAATCTGGGATACGGTCTGTCTGATCTTGATGTGTTGCGCCTCCATATTAATGTCTGGATCTGATAAAAGGCTTCAAAAGGCAAAAACTGATTTCTAATAAGCACCACAAAGAGGTCAGTGCAGTTTTTCAGACACAGAAGAGAGAGGAGTGTGTGATCGAACTGACACAGAACCCAATCAAACACACAAACACATGCATTTCTGTCTAGAAAACTAATCGCTGTGCAACGTCAGGACAACCTGATCCATTAATCCAAGCTGGGTCATCGAATACACAGGACTGTACGGGGAAAAAAATAAATGCAGACTTTCCTGAACTGAAATACGTTTCTCTTTTGCATGGATTTTAAAAACGAGAACGTTCTACATTCCAGTGTCTCGCTACAGCGACGCTATCTGACGAGAGAGACTCCACAGTTCCTTAAATGATGTTTAGACGATTTAAGCCAGATTCGGACGGGACTGGTTTTACAGGGGGTCGTTAGAGAAATTTAGACGTACTTTGTGATTTTAATCCCGTCCGAATCTGCCGTGTCTGTCTGTCTCTCACACGACCTCTGTGAATGCCAATGTCTGTGATTCTTTTTCAAAACGCGTTTTCTTTTGTGTTTTGGTCAACATGAGCTACCGTACTATTTCTAGCGCCGGTATTCAAGTTTGCGCACCAATAATGGATGTAGATGTGGACATGTGGTCTTGTGCCACGCCCACATGTAAAACACAGACACTCGTACCTCCGTAATCCGAATGCCTACATGAAATGACAGACGTCGTCTGAAAAAAACATCGTTTGGAAAACTAGTCCCGTCCGAATAGGGCTTTAGACATCTCTAAGCAAACATATAGCCATTTTGGAAAGGATGATAAAATAAAAATACCTTAATTTGTGTGAAATGCATCGATGGTTGAGGTTCTATGTTACGTTGTTACAGGCGCAATAACCCAACTCTGTGTCCAAGATATAGTTGCGCAGTCGTCAGAATTTTTGCGATCGGTATTCAGTGACCGAGATCTCCTTAAAAAATAAACATGGTAGAAGAAGAAACGGTTTGTAAGCAACATGACTCGATCCGGAGTTCACGAAAGGAACTGCAGAGGGAGCTTGTGAGGAGCGCGGCTAGTAGGTTTAGCGCAGCCGGGTGGTCGAGGTTAACGCTACATAAGATTTGCTTTACTTAGCGTTTATCAGTTGATGTATTTTTAATCGGTTAACTTTAATCGTTAACTTTAATCGTTAACATCTCCGCAGCAAACCGAGACCTGCAATCTAAGACAAGTACGCACATTTCACGAAGAAACTCGAACCATCGTGTCATCATAAGTCAAGAAATAACATAGTGGGAGAAAGAAAGAAAAAAAAAACAGCACATCGTAATATTTTTTGTGTGTGTGGTTTCCATGAGTGTGCATTTTCTTTTGTCTTAATAAGTTCCTTATCCGTCACGAGAGTCTCATTCAGAGAAAATTAGAGACACAAACACGCCTACATATCGGCAAACCTATAACCTGTTTCCTGCAAAAAGACTCGAGTGATGGTTTTAAACAGGATGTTGAGAAAGACAAACCCATGAGAGAGAGAAAAAAACTAAACAAATACAAGCACACACACACCATCAATTCACAAGGTTTCCAGTTAATGTTTACCTTAATTGCACTGCCTGGTCACTTCTCGGCCTATTTGCGGGCACATTCTTCTCAAAAGTCTAAACCTAACGCTAATGCTGTGTTGAGCCGCGTCGTAATCAGATCACAGTCCACTTTTCCCACGTGCACAAGTTACTGTCTTTTAAAAAGCTCTGTGTTGCTATGCAGTTTAATCCGGCTAAGGGGAACGCCTAGAATACTTACCCGTCTACTATCCTTAATTACTCTGTACAGAAATAAGAAATCAAATTAGAAAGAACAAGAAGATGTGGAGGTTTACCACCAGGAATCGTGTCTCTGTTCTTTTTTTTTGATTCTCCAACATCCATTTGATACCAAATAATGTGAGACAGAAGGATTATTATTATTATTGTGCTTATATTGTCCCCTTTCTTCACCCACACAGATTCTTTAAGTTGGCCATCAACAAGCTTCTGTCAAAATCCTGGTTGGAGATTAAACCACTGATCTTCTACTACAGGTTCTGTAGTGTTCAGTTAAATGTCTTGGTTTCCTGGTACAGACATTTCATTCCACATTGATGTAAAACTCACACGACTTGTAAACAGTGACGATGGTGTTCCAGCACCATGATGGTTCCTGAGTTGTTCCTGACCATCAGAACCAATTTTTCTTTCAGCTCAATATGGATCTTCTTCCAGACTTCTTCTTATACTTCCTAAGAACCTTTACTTTTGTACAAACTGATCTTGGACTCTGCCTTTGCTTAGAAATGGTTTTAAGAGATGTTCCTCCTGCATCCTGCTTTTCAGATCTGCTCTGAGCTCCTACTGTGTGTTGCTCATTACTAACATGCTGTCAAATAAACACTTTTTTTAATGTTGACACGGAGAAGCTACCAGCCGCGAGTCGATCATCATCACTAACAGGAAGTCATGGGCTTGTTAGAATACGAGCGTTTTCACATTAGGCGCGAGTGATCTGGACCGTCCCAGTAGAAGCAACTGCTATTTTAGTTCAGAAAAAATGGCGCACTGATGATGTCGCATCTCACCGCCTCTCCCGTGCTCAGGTAAAACTGGATTCCGTATCTGATTCGTTACGCACCCAGGTGCTGATCAGTGCCTGAGATCACGTCTTTAAGCGGATTCGGGCACGGTTCCGGGGCACAGAACGATTGCGTTCTCACTGATTAAAATTAACCAAACTTTGAGGGGATGTGTTCTTGGAAATGATCAAAAAGACCTGATGTTAAAAAGTCCTAAATAACATTTCAGAATTTTCAGCACCGCTGAATGAACAGAACAAATAGTCTCAAAAAACCAAAACCGAGTTACTATGCGATGACCTCGTTTCATATTTATATTCTTTTATGTTTATCCTTTTGTCTTTTTATTTAGCTTCATATTTACAATTATTCATCCCAGCTCAAGATCATCTCAAGCGCAATAATACGTCCTTGATATTCATGCTCGTGATGCACGTCTGTAAACTTCTGACTTGGACTTCACTTACTTTTGCATCCAATCCGGTACCTAGACTAGGTTTTTTTTTGGCCTTTTAACTTGCCGCATGCTGCCAAGTCTGTGCAGCTACATGACACAGAAATCTGCCACATCAGCATTTAAGTTTCACTTCCTGTTTACCTCCACCTTCGTGCTTGATTGGCATCTCGTTCCGAAAACCATCAACACTTCAAGGCTTTTACAAGTTTCAATCAGCGCTAGAAAGCAGTTCTGAGGAAGAAGAAGGAAATAAATAAATAAATGAATAAATAAATAAATAAAGAGCCCTGGCTGGCCGTTTAATATTCAATCGCTGCTTGATGGTGTATA